>DWLR01003832.1:0-12932 GCA_018246295.1 Papilio alexanor hazarajatica
CGACTTTTATCTGACGGACTAAACTGACGACTGAACTAGACTCGACTAATTCGATAACTTTTAGTAATAATCACCCATCGCTGGTTCCATCCCACCCTATCGGTGTGACCTTGATTTTGGGACACCTGTATACAAATCAATTTTTCACATTCTATTTCTATTTGGCCAACATCCTTGAACAAATTGTACAAGGATACCCATAATCATTTAAGACTCTTCATAATAGAGGGGACAAACGCCTATAATTTCTGACGAATCAGTTAATAGCATAGTACACATTCGTTGGTATGGAAAAGCCGTTCCTGCAACATTACAATCCGCTAATACCATGGCTATTTACGACTAACTCTGGTTACCGGTTCAAACCAGTATTCCGTACAATTGAATTTAAAGGCGAATTGCGGTTGCTGGTTTAACGAAATGATTCCATCGAATTGAGTTTAACTTTAAATATACGTTTGTAACATGAATTTAACTTTGATGGTTCAATAAGTATTACATTGTTATAATTAAACGGAATGTACTAAAAATTTATTGCGATTCTACATATGATGGATACAAAAATATGTTTTTTTTTTTTAAATAACAACACAACGCATTTCTGGAATAGTTATAGGAATGTGTCACCAAAGACGCGTAAGACAGACACATCGACCGATATAAAATAATGCGCTTTCTAAAATGGATCAAATAGATTTGTGTTAAGTGTTTTTGTATGGATTACAATTTTATTGTTCATCTTTACTTACCATTTTAAAATTCCAAAACATCGTATGTGATTTATTCGAAATGTATACCGTTATAAAGATTTTTTTTAATAATGGATGGGGTATGACTTTGATTAACTAACGTAAAGTAATCCAGAAGGAACGTAGGTTATGTATTTTAGTCGTACAAGGCCCTAAATGAATGGTTGCTTAAATTAATAGTGAAGAGCTTTTAGGTTGATTAGAGCAGAAGAATTGTTTGTCGCGATAATTAATCGAAGGTGTTTTTATTTAGAGACTGACCGGTTGGCGCAGTGGCAAGACACTTTCCTGTCACGCCGCAGGTCGTGGGTTCGATTCCCACCCACGACAAACATTTGTGTGCATGAACATGTCTATTTGTCTTGTGTCTGGATGTAAGGACCACCAGAGGACGGACAGCAGCGTCCTTTTCTTAGTACGGTGGAACATACTGCGATCGCCAATCTGCCTGTCAAGCGTGGCGATTATGGCAAATTTCCCCCCAATGATGTTATCAATGGGCCTATGTCCAGCAGTGGACGATCATAGGCTGAGGTGGTGGTGGTGGTGGTGATTTTATTTAGAAGCTTTCAATGGTGATGTGATGTGCCTGTCTCTATTTTAATGATCACTAGGATATTGCAGATCGGTCAGTGGTAGAGATAGATTTATAAAGTTTCAAACAATTAATAAAAGTAAATGGTTTTTATGTTTTAATTGAACACGAAACTAACACTTCTTTAAAAATGCAATCGCTTATATTTTTAACAAAACCAAAACCAACTTTAAATGTATAATTTTATTCTTGTGTCAATTTTCGATATTTCTTCGGAACCCTCAAAATAAATGGAGCCCACTTGCAAATGTCACCTTTCTAACAAAAAAAAATCAGTTTATAAATGACGAACTTCTTAGGTAACAAACAAAAATAGAAGTGAATTGAGAACCTCCTCCGTTTTAGCCGGTATATTAAAAGAGGGCACCAAGAACACATTTTTTTCTCTTTCCTTACAAGCGGTTGTATTGTTTGATTTTGTCCCTGTGACATGTAGGACGATATCCGGTTTAACAAAGTTAACCCTTCAACTAAAGGATTTATTTTTACGTCGTGTTTACTTTTCAAATTCTGATGAGGATTTCCTTCTCGAGGCGTTAAAGTAAACGTGGCGAGAGAATATTTAAAATGGAAAGACGTATCGCAGTTACAATAGTTTTACATGTATGGCGCCATTTTTTGTGGCTATCAGTAGACAAATATATTCCGTTCACACGGATACGGTAATTTTGTGAAATTTATACTAGAAGTAAGTTGTCGTTTCATAATATGACGGTTGATGTTATTCGGAATAAACACATTCATACTATCTAATCGCCGTTGGAACGTTATACAGATGTCCTATAGAAGTATATATGTATGTATGTGCACTTAAGGTCATTAGCCTTTGTATGTATCTACGTTGAATTAAAAATTTGTTTTCGAAAATAATTCATTAAAAAATTCATAAAAAAATGTTAAATAGCTATGTATAACTTTCCTTTAATTATGTAGGCAAAAGCTAGATATACAATAAAAATGAAACAAATAAAAAATTATAATTTTATAAGTACAACAAGGATTGTACCCTGTGTTGTACGTTAAAAATTTAAATCTTCAGGATTTCTTTCGTTGTGCCATGGTTACTTCGGGAGAAAAGTGAAGCTAATTAGTTACAGTTGCCTATCTTTAATGGACAGAGGAGGAGATAAAGAGAAAATACGATGTTTTTCTTCCTATCCATCTCATCTCTCGTCACAAGATTAAAAAATATGTTTTTTTTAAATATTAACTAGTATTAAATTATGGAAAAACCTCCAAAAACGTTAATGATATAAGCTCTCTCATAGGCGATTCATTAAATGAGCCGCTAATACCCTCAAAGTAATAAATAGGCCAATAAGTTAGAACGCAAGTTAACCACGTTCGTTACGGATATCGGTTAACAATGACTTAATATAGTAGCCTCGTAAATTACTACTGTTATTAATTGCTTACAATCATAGTTTATCGATAAATAATACAGTAAAAAGTTGCACTATAAAAGTTTATAAAGGTTTATAAAGTTATATTGGTTCGGTAAAATAAGCATAGTCATTACTATTAATTTAGTTTACTGCCGTTGAGCTAAGTTACTCTTAACAAGGTTTAGATTAGGACTCCCTCTGCGCTTTGGCACCTCAAGCCCGATGTAGGTGTAGACCCTTTTTCAAAGCATTTACTCACAAAAAATATGGAAGGGTCGTCCGAACACTCTGTATAACAATAATGACCCAGTTCAATGAACGAAGAAAAAATGATAAAATTCTTACTTTATAAGCTTTGTATTTGACTGACCGGTTGGCGCAATAGTAAGATACTTGCCTTTTACGCCGTGGGTCGTGGGTTCAATTCCGACCCAGGACAAACATTTGCATGAACATGTCTGTTTGTCTTGAGTCTGAACGAAAAGACCATCGGAGGACGGGCAGCAGCGTCCCTTTCTTAGTACGGTGGAATATACTGCGATCGCCAATCCGCCTGTCAAGCGTGGCGATTATGGCACATTTTCCCCCCAACGATGCGATCACTGGGGAAGGCTTATGTCCAGTAGTGGACGAGCATAGACTGAGATGATGATGAAACTTTATATCTATAACCTTTTATAGATAAAGGCTACTTCATCTCTTGAATGGGATATCTTGAATTACTCCTTCCCATTTTCCGTACTCGCCTCCTCTAGTAATTAAATTCTCAAACATATGCATATGTACATAAATAATTAAAAAAAATATAGTCGGTTTCGTTTTTTTTTTTCAAAAAAACTTAAAAGATTATTTATTCAACGTTTGTCACTAACATATTATATTGTAAATAAATTTTCCATAGACGTAGGAAAATTACAGTGACAATTCCGGCAATCGAGATGAACTACGAGTAGGCGAGGAATTAATTTAATTGTTCTGAGACATTGTTCACCAGCGTTCTGCTCGGGTCAACGTTACAGGGGAAATATTTTATGAGAGCTAACTCAGTATGGTATCCAAAAGTTTCACTTTTCTCGGATAAATTATAGAGAAGAGAAGAAACATAGAAATATAGAGGCAAAGAATTTCACTCATGATCTCCTTTCCATTATCAGATTATCAGATTTCAATGCCAAATAACGATTTAGTTAATTGAAAATAGAGGATACTTTGCCAGAAACTTTAACATTCAGACACACCTCAGCCCCCCGTGAACATTAGTGCTGTAAGGTACTAAACACGTCAGGAATAAAAACTTTCAATGAATGCAATGAAACTGGCAAAACTTAATTTAACTTCAATTCCACTCCAGATCTTCCAAATCTACAATAATCCAATTTTTGATTACGGTAGTACATACATGTATTCGTAATATTAAGTATTTAAAATGAACAATGAATTTAATTCGAATTAGTTCTCGTTAAAATAACAATGATTAGAATCCGTACAATTTTAGCAGCATGGTATCCATACGTTATGGAAACTTAATGAAATTCCGGACGAGCGGTAATTGGGGCTATTATATCTTCCTAATATCTATTGTGAGCACAAACAATGAAAGATGTTTGACCATTAATTTGGACTAACCATTAAAAGGGGCGAACTTTTGTATCTGTATAAGCAGGTATAAAAAAAAACCTTTTGTTTGAGGGCGAATGGATCGCGGCTTATTGAAATTTATTTTGTTTATGATTCTATGACAAACGGCGGTACAAAACACTCGATTGTAAATAATCACCGAACCACATACTCGTACTTACTTATATATAGTTTCGTCGGTAAATTTGCAGGACTTTGTAGATTTTGTGTATTGATTCTGATTTTTTGTTGTTCGTTGGCAAATGAGCAAGCGAAACATCTGATAATAAGTGATCTCCGCTACCCGTGAATATTGGCATTTATCAAAAGATTTACATACATAATATTAGTATTATTCTAGAAAAGAGAAAAGGAGAAGATAAGAAAAAGAGGAAGTGTACCTCACCCCGAGCACATAGCACCTCACCCAGGTTTCGCTTGGGTAGATGGACAGGCAAATAGAAAGTAGCCTAGGTTACTCGATGAATAGTGAAAGAATTTTGAAAATCGCTTCAGTGCGTTTTGAGTTGGTTCGGAACAAACAAACGATCACATCTATCTACAATAAAAAGAAAAAATATACCTAACTTAATTATATTAACATACCTTTGCCCTAAAATTACAGATAATGAAATATTGAAATCCTGCCTAGAATTACCAGCTACGTAATGTTAGTATACAAGAAATAAAAAAATCAAATATATCTAGAAAATTATCCGTTTCTAACACTTACCAAAAAATTACCAACCCTAACACAGAGCATTTTACCAGGTACATATGTGCGTTATCTTGAAACTAAACAAATATTTTATCAACACAACAACTAACGCAACTCGTAACCCTGTTTATTGAGCATTCCATTCCTGGAATTTACGTTTTTAGGAGCTTAACATTATAAACAATTGTTATATTCGTTACAATAAAGGTTAACAGGAACTTATGTAGCTCTTAGCTGTAACGTCAATGAAAGGCGGGGTTAGCGAATGGACTGGTTTATTCGTCGGAACATAATTACACATTATTATCAGGTGCCTACTACATATACAATTTATCCACCCACAAACATACTATTTATTCTACACTACAATGTAGCTCTTAGCAAGGCTAAAAAAAGGAAACTAGCATTATTGATGAAACTGATATGAAACAAATCAGTACTGAGTTAGTGGATCCTTTAAATGCGTTCCATTTTGATGAAAATGGCTGTTATTGAAAATCAGGTAAATTTATTTCTCCCTTTCTACTTTCTTGTACAAGAAATTATCGGCTGCATATTGTATTATGCCCCTACAATATGGGAACAAATCCGGGTTTACACGCGTAGCAAAATATATAAGTAAAATATTTATTTCTGTCGTTATATCGTACTTTTCTAATTACGTCCTCCTCAACAATCATCGTTATATTTCTTCCTATTCGCACAAAACCTCAACAAATTATGATACTTAATCATGAATCACTCCGTCTATTAGAGAAAATCGGTTAATACCCGTCCAGACTTTTTAAATTATCGCATTCAGAGAGACGCGGCGGGTGGACTTTGTTTTATAATAATGTAGTTATTTAGTATTTTACCTAAAGTGCTAGATCAAAATAATAATGAAAACTACTACAAGTCCATTTCGTTAGAACAAGGTCAAATAAAAATCTCTTTAATATCATCCTTGGAGATAACGAATGCTCTCCGAAGTGCTCTATATTGCAACACGCATCTCTATTTGGAGCCTCGATAAAAAATCGACAACGGGAAGGACTTAATTTAAATATTTCCAATCTCCCTTTCACTCTTTACGCGTTTATAATAACCTCATCCCTTACTAACGGTCGGCGATAACTCAAGGGCCCGTAGTAGGGTAAATGCTTTTTAAGTGAACCCTACGAAGTCGAGTTTCAGACCATTTTTTGTAGGAAAATGTTATGGGCAATAGTCCATTAGTTTGATGTTGTTATGGCAATATTAAGGCATGTTTTATGTGGTTGTTATGGACAGATGTTATTCGGTAACGTTTTAATCCTTTTGTAGGTGGAACAATAATTCCACTGAATGAAATATAACGGGAACTATTTTTACTATGAAATATTTACCAACTCGCTAAGAATAATACATTACTTAAAATGTCGACATATAATATTTTATTTTAATATTATTGTACATATTTTTTTTCGTTTAACTTTATACTTTTTTATTTCAATGTTATTTTACACCTGCTACTTTTATATTATCAAAAAGTGTTTTTATTCTTTCTTTCTTAGAAGAAGAGTTCAAAAGATTGGAAGCTATAAATTAAACACGAAATCCATAACAAAGCAGATGCTCCACCTGTACAAACCGGTTTCAACCGATTTACAATGCGATCCCTTCGCGGGGGCGTCTTTTCAACTATCTGATTTATTGAGACAGTTTTTTTGGTGATTAATTTTAAATTAGGCATTATCTCGCCTCGCCCTTTGCTTAATTGGGATCGTGGAGACTAATGTATTTTTAACAAACAGATATTATTATACAATAAATTTCGATCTTTTCATCGAGTGTGGATTGATTTAGTTTCTATTATGCCTTTCTTATGAGTTACGTTACGAATTAAGAATTAATTTACTAGACAGATATTGCACCTTAAAGTTTAATAAAGTAACATTAATAAGGTACAATGGGTTATTGAGGATTACGTACAAATTAAACAAAAAACTATATTACAAACGTTTATTACATAATTATTTACAAATTCTTACTTTTAACAATCTTATACAAAATACCATATCAATTAATAAAAGCTCTTGAACCGGGCGTGCTGTTAGTCCCCAGCTCGGGTTCAATCACTTCCTATTCTTTAAATTCTTCGAGGGTTATATCTATATCTGGAAACTCCATCCGAGATTGATGAATTGACGAGTTTAAGTTTTGCTGTAAATTTGTGCTTCACTTGATTTTTCCGTAGTTTTGCCCTAAGAATTCGTTTTTTTTTTCGGCTTAAACTTTGGCCACAGTTTTCATAAATATATGTAGGTGATACGAAGTTCACCCGGTCATCTAGTTTAGTAATATAAATGTAATTACAAGCTGTAATTACAATCGCGGTATATAGTATAGTGTATGTATGTAAACATATTAAAATATATAATTATATCATTGTGTCTACGTACTTATTCCCTAGGTTAAGGCGTTTTCTTTCTTTTTCTGAACCTATTCCCCTCTTTCTTCCGCAAAGGAAACACACTTTGCAGTAGGTATTCTGATTATTACTAACGTCAATGTGTGTTCCCTTAACAAAGTAATCCGTTGGATCCCATCATGCCATTTTTAAAATATAAATACGTAGCACCTTCTCTATACTTACCGCAACCTTCCTGGAGAAACATAGACCAGTACTGTTCAATCGCGTGTTATCTTATTTTTTTTTATTAAATGATTTTGATTGGTTAAATTTTATAAAAATAATTGAATGTTCTAACTTCGAGTCCGTAAGTACAACTAGTAATCGACCCTGCTTACAAAATGGCGTGTAACCCAATTGCCTTAATATTAATATTTCTATCAACTATTAATACACGTAATACGATTAAACGTATTTAACTTGAACTAATTTGAACTCTTTAATATCCATATGAAATGTTCATTTGGTTAAAAGTATGTAAGTATAAAGGTTTTCAACTTCAAATTCAGATTCTTACGAATGAAATTCAGCTGTTTAAAAATCAAATTAAACAACGTCCGTATTTCAGTTTTAAAAATCTGAACTCGTTATGTATAACTGTGAACTTTATTTGCAAAATGCTGAACTTGATTTGAAAAATCTGAATATGAAATAATATATATCCTACACAAAAATTAATTATGTCCAATGAGCGGCGATCCGTGATATCTTTAACCACGGTTAGCTCTGTATCCTCTCCGGGCAACATTCTGGGTACGATCTGCTCATGTTCCCTCTACGAAAGTATCCTATTTCTGTACTCGGCTGACACCTGCGAAGAAACAAAAAATACTTTAAAAAAATTAGTTATAACCTTGCATATCATTCTTTGCTCTTACAGACATTGAAAATTCCAGGAAATGCAGTAAGGCGAGTTTTTATATAGCAAAAAGGTAATACTGAAATGTAATTAACATCTTCGTGTCGACCATTACCACGATCATTAGATGCATAGTTCTATAAAAATAGACATTTAGTCTATGATAATTGCATTCAGTTAATTTTTCCTTCATATCGACTACAACTATCAACATAGCAGCAACGAGAAGAGCAGATGCATTTCTGCACTTTTGGAAAAATTGGCTTGAGCCTATTGTCCCTCGCTGCCACGAAACGCTGAAGAAGAAATAATACTTCTTAATGTCAACACTAAATGATAATTCCCGGTTGGAACCAGTCCAAAAACTAGGAACCTAATTTTAATTTAAAATTGTACACGATAACTCTTTCTAGTGATAACACTACAGCAAATATTTTGATATTAAAACAAAGTATAGATGAATTCGTTAACGCTGAGAGAAACAAAAGAACACGAATTCAGTTGAAAATAAAAACGTACCAAAAATAACGCTAATTAAAAACTTTTCCAACGAAGCGACGAGGACTCGCGGAAACTAAAATTCACTAGCGCAGAATGTTTTGTTACAAGTTGCTGTGTGGGCGTTTTATTTGTACAACTAAGATTTTAATAAATAACATCTAGCAGTATTGGAAACGTTTGTAAGTTAATAAAGAACAACGAATTATTTTAGGGGAAGCACGAGTTTAAACCCAGTGAATTAAGGAGCAAAAAGTTGTTATGATATGGGTATGTTATGAGGTCGGAATAATGCCATATAACAATGACAGTGTTAGATATGAATGTGGAAAAGGATACGTTAGTAGGGATAGACCTAAAAATATGGATGGATTACAGGAAAGATGATTTGAGCGAGAAAAAATTAACTAATCAGTAGTTATATACAAAAGGGCGCGTAAGAGGTAAGTTGTTCTGTCTTAACATTGTTTACTTATTAATTACTAGTAATTTAGAATGAAAATAGATAAATGTCTGTTGTAGTATAAATGTCTTTTGTCTTATTATATGTTTAATATTTAGTTCATATGTTCGTATAAGTTACGAGTTTGAAATTTTTATGTTTCTTCATTTAATTTACAATAGATTTTTAACAATTCTACTGCTTGGACTTACTTCTTTTTTAGGTTTATCTTGATGTGCGAGTAGAAGAAACAAAATGTAACAAATATGTTTAATGATCCTTTATCGTGAATAGAAATTTACTACTTATCAAACAAGCGTAATAGTGTCAATATTTTATTTTGTTTTTAAATCTATTTAATCTAGTGAATCTTGCGTACATACGTTACATATATTACTTCTACATTATAGTTATTATATACATTCACACAATCAGAAGTACATTTCAAGTTGTAAAAAAGCTATGATTAAAAAACAGCGATTAAAGATACGAAAGGACAAACATCTGTCGGGGATAAAGGGTTGCATTCCTACATAGGATTCTTTTTAACTAATTTGTCAACTTTTTGTATCGAAGGTGTTACAAGCAGAAGAGCGCAGTCATTTGTCAGTATTACAAAAAAAGTCCTTTCGACAGATCGAACACATATTGATACATATAGATAATATTATTATTTGTATATCATACTGTAAGATAAAAATGTTTACGTTGTCAAACGTGCAATGCTGCAAAACCAGATTTATAACTTTAAATACTGTATAATCGCCCGAAATTTAACTTCGTAACAAAACGCAAAGAATATGAGAACATTTTGGTGACTTCGAGGAGCGTTTTTTTTATTACCCGTAGCTTTAAACATAAGCTACAAACATAAAAAGACATAGACAAAAAGAACGCTTATAAGGCAGCAGGTCATCTCAAATGTTCAAATGTTGTTATGTCTCAAAAACTACAATATTTAAAAATTAAATTAATTGATACTCACGTTGTTGTTGTAATATAAGTTTCATATTCATCAATACCATCAAATGGTTCTTCATTATCAATACTTCTCTTAGACCTTGAAGACTCATCTAGTTTTATAAGCTTTCCTATTCTTTCTATTCTTACTTTTTTTCTTAAAGGCTTTAATATCTTTGACTTTTCTGCGTTCCCTTTTACTTCTTCGATCACTTTCTCTGGCAGCGGATTGGTTTGCCAGTCGGGCATTTTCTTCATTTCTTTATCTTTCAAATTAGATATAATGTCTACAATGTCGTCTCTGGTAATAGTTCCACGTTGTGAATCGTAATCATCATTTCCATTAGATTTAATGTACACCGATTCACCCGGTACTCCAGCTATGTAAGCCGTACCTAAGTATGATTGATGATAGTTTCGATTTTTGTTAAAAATACTTATTTGCGCCCACGGGTAGCCACTGTAGTTATCGTAGTAAAAACTAGGGGGGTATGCAGTTAGGTTGTTATTATTGACATAGGCGAAAGGGAAGGGTAACAAAAGTGATGGCTCGAAAACGTTTTGTGGTGTTACTGCAAAATAGGATTTTTTGAGTGATTTATTTATCCACGATGGGAGCACATAATTGTTGGTGGTCGAAGGTGGTAGCAGTGGTGGAGGTTTCTTGCATGCTTTCATCTCGCTAGCTGCCGGTTCTATTCCAGTTTTTGGTTTCATCGTGTGAGTGTATGAAGACACCCTCTGGAAAGTTGACATCGGATAATAGTACGGCAGTTTTCTAAAATCTTTGTCCGTTAATGACCCCTTGAAATATGTGTTATCTTCAATCTTATTCTTGTTTGTTTGCATTATTGTAGTTTCCATCGTTGTTGTTGGATCATTTATGTTGATTTCGGGCTTTAATTTACTGTTATGATAATTTAATGGCTCGTACCAATAAGAAACTCTTTGTTTATCATTACTTGTGATACCTTGTTGGTTGTCACTAGAACCGTGGATATGAATAGGTGTCATCGTGTCCTGAAATAGGGATTCATCTTGATTCTTTTCTATGTCTTTGTAAATATCTTGAGCTAAATTGTATATATCAACGATTGCTTCAAGATCACTCTTCTTAACAGTATGAAGCATATCCGTTATTGTTTTTATTTCGCTTTCTGTTAGATAGCGATCACCATCTTTTTCTAATTTTGACGAGTCGTCACTACGTTTTTCATCATCGCCTTTGTTCTTGGGTAAAACTTTTTCTTTTCTCAGTAAATGCGTTAGACTGGGTTTGAGTGGCTCCACAGTTGTTTTTACATTTTCACTCGCACTAGGTGACATATCATCTTTAACAAAGTTGATGTTTATATTAGTAATATTAATTTTTGTTAACGGTGCAATTACTTCTGAATTTGTCTTATTTTTCTTCCTTAATTTGCATGTATAATTTCCACAAAAAGATTTCGCCGCCCACGTCGTATTTACTGCGTGTAACATTTTTGTGTCTGGATCTTGACAATATAGTTCTGAAAAAAAAAAAAAAGATTTCTTCTAAATAATTAATAATTTACTCAAATAAATATTTAATAATTTACAAATTTATTTACATCAATAAATACTTTTCTTATTTTATTCGATTCTTTTTATTTGATTATACTATTAAATTTTAAATAATATCACGGCTGCTTATCTTTATTCAGTAGAAAGTTGAAGGCCACCTACAATGCATTTACGAATATTAACTTAATTTTATTCCACTATATAAAAATTGTGTAAAAAGTGGATACGAACTACTTTCAACGTAATTAAAAGAAGGAACTGTAGCAGGAGTAAATGTTTTATGGCTACGCTACTATTAGTTTCTTATTGCGATAAATAGTTTTTTTAGCATTTACATGACACCCTTAAGTATATAACCATCTCATTTATCTTCCTTAGTTATACAATAAAGAAAACTGCTTTAGGTTATTCGTGTCACATTAGTTGTAACACTATTATAGTCTACGTCTTTTTAAACTTTTTAATTTTGGTACGAAGCCAAACTTAGGAAAGATAGAGATAAATTAGGAGCCTGATGCAGTTGCTTTACAGAGCTTCTTGCCAAAAACTGCATACATAAAGCGGAAAATGGTCGAAGTATACATTAGATTATAACAGAATTTGGCGACAGTCTTAGAAGATAAAGAGAAAATCAAATGAAAACGTTTGACACAGAATTAACATTATTAAGCGTTCTATTTTGGTCGGCAGGAAAAATGACACGCATTGGGGATTTAGTGATCATAACAGCTATACTTTTTCATTACTATTCATCAACAATTACATCAAATTTACATAATTAAATCTACAACGGCCAGATGAGTTGCAGTTGCGCTGTCTTTTTGTTTAAATTCACAACGTTAAATCTACAACGGCCAGAAGAATTGCAGGTGCGTTGTCTGTTTGTTTAAATTTACAACGTTAAATCTACAACGGCCAGATGAATTGCAGGTGCGTTGTTTTTTTGTTCAAATTTACAACGTTAAATCTACAACGGCCAGAAGAACTGCAGGTGCGTTGTCTGTTTGTTTAAATTTACAACGTTAAATCTACAACGGCCAGATGAATTGCAGTTGCGTTGTCTTTTTGTTTAAATTTACAACGTTAAATCTACAACGGCCAGATGAATTGCAGGTGCGTTGTCTTTTTGT
>DWLR01003833.1:0-12931 GCA_018246295.1 Papilio alexanor hazarajatica
TATATTAAACGTTGATAGATCATTTCAAATTAGCGCACAACAGTCCGCGTTTATTGAGACATCTTAGCGATCGCAGCTTCTCACTTATTTTGTCCAAATTTCTAGGACACTTTTTTCTATAGCAATCGTTCTCCTTTTTTCTAACCTCCATGAAAAAAACAACTGTTAATGTTATAACAACAGAACGTAATTTCTTATTTTTAGTTCATCCTGTTGCTAGTAGGCTCATATCTATTTAAAAAAATACTTTTACGCCTTTTTAACCAAATCTAAACTACTGTCTGAAACAGACCTGACAGGACGAGAAAACGTTTTTCTATAAAACATCACTCAAGAAATTTTACTTCGATTTGGGTGGATTTGGTGGGTTAGATGTTTTAAGCGCTACGCTGTTAGTTTTTAGAACGATATCAATCTTTTCCTTTATCGCTTCCAGCTGGAATACTGTTCACGAATTCTCCCATGCCTCTCGAGCCATATAATGCATCCGTCAGCTCTGCGCGCGCCCTCGGCGGCATCACCAATGCAATGAGCAACGATCAGAGCCACGACCACGATCGCGACCACGAAACTGACCAAGCGCCAGATGACAATCACTCACATGTACACGGACATGATCACGGTAACAATGAACAGAACAGTGAAAGCGAACAATACGGGGAAAACGACCAGACCACTGAACACGGAAACAATCAGGAACAAGATAACAGTCAAGAAGATATGAGTCGAGAGAATCAGGAAATTTTACGCACACAGTATAGGACGACAGCTCCTTCCATACGACAAGGAGCACAAATGCAAAATGATGAAGCCAATGATCTTTCCTCGGCATCTGAAGAAGTAGGCGACGAATCAGTCTATGGTGAGTCAAAGTAACTGTATGCAAATATTAAATTAATAAAACATTTAAACAAACATGTCTACAACAAACTGGAAACAAACCACAGACAAGCCGGAAATGTCCAAAGACATCATCGCAGGAATTTTATTTTCCGTAAGGTTTCTTTTCGAATGCTTATATTTTTTTTTTTTTAAATTACATACATATATTGAATCAAATACTATAACGTAGGGAACGTACAAGAGGCGGAGTGAGTCAGTCAGCGGTATTTCCAAACCAATACGACTTAGGGTCCTTTAAGATAAGAGCGTACTCCTTCCTAAAAGGCCCGCAACGCATCTGCGGTTCTTCTGGTGTTGCGGATGTTCATGGGCGACAGTGATCACTCATTTGGGCAACTCGTTGCTCGTTTCTCTCCTTCTTCTATAAAAAAAATAGATACACAGACAATTTTAAAGTTCAGTGGAAATACTGAAAGCTACTTGGTGTAACAATGGGAAATCCATTTTTCTATGTTCTTTGGTGATTTTGATTTTTGTGTAATAAAATAATGTTTTCTGAACTTCTAAGCATTCTTAACATTATTATTTCATTTTAACTAGAAAGTTATCTGATTTTTTATACTTCCTAAAAACTAAAATATATTCATTTTCTTTTTACAGTACCGCGAACTATAGAAGGAGAACTTAAAATCGATAACGACGAATTTACCGCTGCCCTTGAAGATCCTGAAAGTGATGATTATAGAGATTTCGTCACCGCATTTGGTCATGCTCTGAAACAAGTATTATTCGACAAGAACAATTCAGAGTATAATGAAAACGATATAATTCTAGAGATCGTTAAAATAAGGTAAGTAATTTTAGAGTTTAATAAATTCGTTTGTCAAAGGCAAACATTAACAAACCGCAATTATTTTTTTTTTTTACTTTGTTTACAGAAGGGGCTCTATAATTGTTACTTACAGAATCCACTGGGATCCTAAGTACAATTCTGAAACTTCAGATAACCTTCTGACCCCAAGTATGTTGAAGGACAATTTGGATATCTATTTAGCACAAAACAATAGAATGATTAGTATCTACCACATAGCTGAAGACAAACTGGCCACCAGAAAAGTTTTGGACATATGTCAAATAAACAAAAACGGTTGTGATTATGGATGCCAATTCGATAAGAGAACTTTAGACTTTACATGCACTTGTCCTCCTGGGCAAATAATAGATATGAAACAGCCCAAAAAATGTATGCTACTCTTAGACAACCAGGATCAAATTAATAACCAGTCAAAAGTAAGCATTTTCACACCAAGCATAAGTACAGTGACAGAAAATCCTGAAGAAAAATCAAATACAGAGACCATTTATAGAAAGCAAACTGCGCCCCCTTTTTCAGAAACGACAACAGAAAATGACTCAGATGTAAACTTCTCACATATATTTGGCAGCTCTCTAAACGAATATGATAAACATGTAACAGAAAAGCATCAACCGGAAGAAAACAATAATATAGCTACACGATATATTAATTTCTTAGAAACAACTCAACATCCAAGTACTGAAAACACAATTATGGAGACTTATTCGAGAAATAGTGAACCTATTGCAGAACCAGAACCTACATCTGGTCCCCAGTATGATTCGAAAACTACAGTAGCAACTGATAGCTTTGAACATAAAATCTCAAATACGGAGGAAGACACGCAACCAAAACAAGCGCAAATGCCTGAATTTACTAGATTATCTGATCCGCAGCCCACACCTGAACCTACCACTGAAACGTTATTATATCGGACAACTGAGACCGAAACACAATTTGATGAAGAAAACGATCCATCGGATGAATCTAATAAAATGAGACACAATGTAGATTTTGCCGATAATGTAAAACTATCCACTACTGAAGCGTCTTCTTTTATACATCATGCTCACATGTATGATAACAAATTTGATATGACCACAACAATACCGTCTGAAATAGATACTACTCAACCTGAAATTATATCTGAAAAGTATGTACAAGATAATGGTGAAAAAACAACTACGGAAAATGAATGGCTTGAAGACTCCAGTGAAAAGTCTCAAATTTCTAAAATGAAAAGTAATATCGAGCAAAAGGACCAATCTATGGAAAATAATGAACGGGCTACGGAAAGATCTTCAAAATCATATGAAAATGAATTTGTAGACGAAATAAGTCGAGGCCCTACAACTTTACAAGATGATGATAAAGAAATAGAATCAGACACTAGGAGTGGTATAACAAAAGAAAAAATGAATGAAGAAGATCATACTACTAATGCGGTATCAATATCACAATTCCTTGGACAAAAATCAGAAGAAGAAATAACAGTGAACAGTTTGCTAGACACAACGGCGTCCGTGTTGACGGGAATAGAAGAAAACCGTCAAATTTTTAATAACGAGACCACAGATAATAATATAAGCGGAGAAACTACACAAAGCCAAATATCCCTATTCGGAAGTACGTCGGGAAGCTCTACGATACCTGGACATACAGAGGCAACGACTTCCGCTTACGAAACGAGTACTGAATATTCAATTGCAAAACAAACTAAAGACGCACATATGTTAGATCCAAACTTTATGACATTTCTCAAAAATTCAAACAATTCTCAGTCTGATAACAATATGAATTTTAACGTGACAACAGAAAAAGATTTTGCTGAAGGTGACATTACTTTCGATGCTATTAATAAACTATACAATCGATCGTCTAAATCGTTTGTAAATGATAAAGAGAATGTGGCAATAGGGACAGAAGCGAATGATATGTTTAGAGAAATAACAGAAACTACAACCAGTGCAGATTGGTTATCTGAAACCGTCACAGAAATTAATTATCAAGATGTCATTGATGAAAATAAGAACAAATTAACAACGGAAACGTCTGCAACTAAATTAGATGAAATTATTAGTCGTGGTTTAAATAAAGAAGATTTTGAACCTGATTATCTAAATATGGGTTCCAATACCACTAAAGGCATAGAACACGATATGCCTCAGTATGGCATGCTTCACGATTACGATAATGAAGACTTGGTAATTAAAAGGGTGAAAAACGCACCTAGTGCATTGATTGAAGAAACTACCGTAATGAATGGAATACAGGTAGCTTCCAAAGAAAACCAAATGGAAGAATTAACTCCTATACCCACAGTTGAAACGAATAACACTTTCGCGACCACCACTATAAGCGATTACATATATAAAATGTCATTGAATGAGTCTAATCAAAACTTGAATTCTACAGTAAGTTCAACACAATCTGTCCCTCAAGTTTGGGAAAATTCAGAGGACGACATGAATTTTATTAGAAATTTGGCAACAGCAATGATAACAGACGATGCATCAGACTTTATTACAACTACATCAGCAACATCGACATTAGATTATGTTGAGAAAAGTAAAAATGAAAGTATGATAAACTCCTCAGAATCTAACATGCAAATAAATAACGTTTCTCAAGCAAATAATTTAAATGTAAATATTTATGAAATATCTAGTCACACCGACAATCATACTACAGAAAAATCCGTAAATCACCATGCAACAGAATATGTGGACCACGAAACAGAGATGAATCCATTTTTACCTGAAATAGAAAATAACAAGAGTCTGGTTAAAAAACTACAAGAAGGACATGATTTAGAACCATCGAATGTAAACGAAACCCAAAATGACAATACAGAAGATCAGTTACATCGTGTTTTAGATGAAAGTATGGCGGAAAATAATCAAACGGATAGTAATGGGACCGTATCCGCATTCGCAGAAAATACATCTTTGAAAATTGAAAACGATGAAGCAATTTTGAAAGAAATGCTCATGCGTCAAGATATTTCTTCCGCTGAGGAAAGATCACGAACATCAGGTGAAAACAATAAAGACACTGAAACTACTCCATCCATTGATCAACTGATCGATGATGCTAAGGATTTATCAGTTCGAAATGATGCATTGCCTATAACGACGTTTTTATTAGACACTGATGACTTAGACAGTACCAAAGATCCTTTTGAAAAGGAGAACGTAAAATCTGGACTTGTAGGAAACTATGAAACTACAATGATGTCAATTACATCTGAAAGTACTACAGATAATAAAATAAAAATAAATGATGATTACAAATTACTTAGTGTAGTACCAATAGAGCCAGAATCTAGCAATGATCAAGAAAATTTAAAGAAAAATTACGACGGAGAAAATATTTCTGAACTCAATCAAATAAGTGATTCACCCAAAAAGAGTGATAGAAGGACAGTAGATTCGGACAATATTAACTCTCTTATTGATAATGAGGCATAGTGTATGTACGTTTGATTTTTAGTAATATGCAATAAGTTTGTACATGACTTCATTTCCTGTGATTCTGTCGAACAATATATTAACTAACATTCTTGTAGTACCAATGTGTTGAATGTCTAATGAATGAATGAAAAATATTGGGCATTTTATTACTTTCCGAATGACTTTGAAAATCCTGTTTACTATAAAGACAATAAAATTAGACATATTTTACATTAGACTAGTCAAATTACTATATTCATGGTGAAAATCGTTATAAATTTAGATTATTTATTATTTTGAATATGCTTATATGCATAACCAAAAATCATGAAACATTCTTCCTTTGCACTAACTTTCACAGAAATACTTTATTGCATTCTATTATAGATTGTTACCATAGATAAATGTATATTATATTATTTTTAATAAAACTTCATTTTGGGTTATAGAATAAAATTGAATATTCGAGAATTAAAAGCGTTTTTCTTCGTCTTCAAAGGATACTGCCATGCCTAAATGTGATAACATGGACATAAATTATATGGTAATATTCCATTCGTACATAAATATTCCGAACTCGGTAATATTTAACAGAAGTGATGTCTGATTGTATAATAATAATTATTGTAGATCTTGTTAACTAAGATATATTTTGTATAATATGGTTGAAACTGTAAAGAATTATGTTGTAAATAAATTTAAAGTTAATAATTAACTTTTGATTTTTATTTCACCGTTAACGTGCAAGCCAAGCTCAATATTCGTGGTCTAGCTTTTAAAAAAATTGAGGTTGATGCACTAACTCATCCTTTCGAGTAAGACTGAAGACTTGCGTTCAGTAGTTTCATTTTCACATTTCATTTTCGATTGTCTAACAGTTGATTCCCTTTATAACGAGTATCAGTAGTAACGAGATATTTACGGTTATAGCGATGAAAAGTCTAAATCCCTTGAATTTAAAGTATATTTTTAAAGGAAATATCGGATATAACGCCGAATTCGAATACAGAAATTATAGTGATGTGTAAACTGTAATTAACCATTATAGTTTAATGAAATTATTGTTTGTACTTCCTAAAAATAAATTTCAGTAATAGTGACAGAGTTAAAAAAAAACAAACACATAAATACACTACCAATAGATATAACAACTTTCAACTATAGTGAAGGATTTTTTTGTGTCCCTTCATCGTCTTTATAACCGAAATACACTCATCTCCCTGCTCTTTTCCAACCTGCGGAGTGTCAGCACAGTTTGTACTACTCTTCCACATTCCTCTATCAGCCGTCATATCTGGTCTGGTCAGGTAAAGGGAAAGTTATTTTTCAAAGTATAGAAATTAGGTGTGTAATTTAAAAAGTCCCCAAATATGTTCGTTTTTATTCGAAATATTGTCGGTAAAAATTACAAATAAATATGTACGCTTCGCTTGGCACTCGATAATAGAAATGTAAATTTTAATCAAGCATTTTTTTTCTAAATAATATTGATAGTTCGAGAAAGTTGGAATAAGGCACTAGAAGACTAGAGAAAATATCTTGATTATAAATATATCGTAGAATCATTAGGATGAGGTGTAATTTCTTCCATTTCTTGACTTGTCATTTGTTGATCATCTAAAAGCATTTTAGCGCAAAGACAATCATCACTAATCATTCCACTTCCACTTACGATGCAAGTACCCAAAACTGCTTTACAACTGTTATAAGGAACGCTTTCGGCATCACACATAGGTAATTTAGACTTCGGTTTTGCGTTTTTCCAAATTTTAACAATTCCTTCTAATTCTGCGTCAATCGTATTAATTACTTTAATAATTCCATCAACGCCGTATTCAAATTCTGGCATACAATCATTATTGATTTTTCTCACGTTCTCCTCAGTTACTATTTTTTCTGTATTCGATTTTACAATAGAACATGCGCAGCCATCACATGTTATATTTATTGTAGTATTTGTGTCAATGACATCAGATAATGGCCTTTTGTTTACTTCTACCAATTCTTCATCTCTATAAATTTTTTGCACTTTTACCATTTGATCACATAAACAGTTTCCATTTCCACTTGTATCCCCAGTGACTAAACATTTGCCTAAGATAGATCTACAGGTGCTGACAAATCCTATGGAGTCACTTGTATCTTCGTGTAGATTTTCTTCAATACCAACTTCGCATTCGTCTCCACTTATTTGTGGCAAATGAGGGACAGATAAATCTCTATTGATATTTCGTTCTGTGCAATTAACTTTATGATCTTCAGAAAATGAAGGTAAAACTAGTTGTTCACAAGAAGAGCATGGAATACCTGTGTAACAAAACAGTATTAATTGTATTATAAGTAAAATTAATCAACAAAATAAAACTTTTATTGACTATTGCCACAGAGAAAATTTTTATCTAAATCTAAGCAAAAACTTTTCATTGCTATTACAAAAAATAAAAAAATTCCTCCACTATGATATCACAAAAAAAAACACTCTATAATTCCTATTCATACATAAAATTCTGCTTTAAGTCACAGACTGTATATAGGAGTATAGTATATCATCAGCATTTTATTGTTTTTGTAATAGTTTCCACCATCACCACCTCAGCATATGATCATCCACTGCTGTACTTAGGCCTATTGATCGCATCATTGGGGGAAAATGTGCCATAATCGCCACGCTTGGCAGGTAGGTTGGCGATCACAGTATGTTCCACCATACTAAGAAAAAGACACTGCTGTCCGTCCTCCGGTGGTCTTTAAATCCAGTTTCAAGACAAACAGATATGTTCATGCACACAAATGTTGCGTCGTGAAAAGCAAGTATCTTACCACTACGCCAACCGGTCACTCAGTCAGTTGTAATAGTTTATATTTTCTTATTTTTATTTTAAGGCAATAAATTGTTCTTTCCTTCTTTCATATACAAACTCTTGCTATCTTTATAGAGAACTGCAGTGCTAAATTAATTTTTATTAAAAAAAATTATAAAATCCATACATACCCTCACAAAGTGACACAGTGTTAACCAGAATCTTTGATGGCTCTTTCTCATCAGGTACTTTTTCTATAAAATACCAAAAACGTTAGATATATAAAAACAATAAAATTTTATTTAACATTTATACATTTACTTACTGTGTCGAGCATAGTGTCTCTTCCGAGCTGATTCAGAATTAAACTTTTTCTTACAGTTAGGCATCTCACATAATAACCATTTATTAGGTTCATGTATTTTCATGTGTACCTTCAAGTTGTAGGATTGGATAAAGCCTGTAAAGACAATTTAATACTAAAAGTAAAGAAAAATTTGAAAATCTTTATAATCCAATACTAAACGAACAACTGATTATGGAGGGAACATAGGCCACAAATAGATATAATAACTATTTGACATTCATCATGAGATTTTATTATGCCATAAAATTAGTATTTCTCTTATTTTTGCAATACAATAGTACAATACTATATTTATGGTAGAACCTTCAAATGTGATAGTAAAATAAATTCACATATAATTTTACCACTATTGTCTGTAATCCATCTATCTACCTAATACAAGTGTTTGTTACAATACAATACAATGTTTCAAATACAAGATCATGCCATCCTTCATATTTGCCTAATACAAGATCATCCTTGCCTTATTTGGAAGCAAATAAAAACAAGATGGTGAAATGGTGTTTCACTGCCCCAATAGAGTACATCATTATCTCAGGCAATGGTCGTCCACTGCTGGATGTAAGCATCCTCTAATGATCGCCACAAAGACCAGTCCCTTGCCGCTCTCATCATTTTGGCCATATTTTTTCTATTGACTTGATTGTTGCTCATTTGCTTGTTAGAATGTTCGTCTTTTAGGATACAAGAAAAGTATAGTTTATGAATGCATTTCTTGCATTCATTCATAATTATTACGGTTTCAAAAGAAATTTCATACCCATTCTGATTGATGAAGTCTGATTGAGCAAGACCTAAAATCATAATGGCTACCCATAAACATTTGCAAATACAAGGTAACAGATGTTTTGCAAGCCTTTATGTTGGGACCCAGGAAAGATTATATAAAAGGAATGACAGATAGGATATAAAGTGAAAGAGAGTATTGGTAAGACTGGTATGAAAAGTAATTTATTTAGAAAATAATTAATTCTATTTACGAAACATCTTACCTTTTCCGCATACAACACAAAAGTGCTGTCTACTGTTTGTGTGTGTCATCTCATGATACTTGAGGTGATGTGAGAAGTTGAATGTTTTGTTACAATTCACATGTCTACAGGAATATCTCCGCTCGGACTTTGGCTTGTGTGTTAATGTGTGAATGCGAAGAGCCTGGTGGCTACTGAACTGTGCCTCACATTCTGTACAAATGTGTGTACCTGTAATAAAAAATACTTAGCTAAATCTTGCATAGGCTTCTCCATATTGCATTTGAGCCCACCATATTTTTAGACTAAACCCTTTTGTTACAATTGTGGACAGTTTTTTTTTACAACATCATAGGCCTTCATCACCTTCATCAGTTGTTATAAAGAGCATTAGGGTGTGAATCACACTTGTGCTTATGGCTAAACAGATTAATACAAGAAAAACATCTACAACCACACAGTGGTCAAGTGTTTTGAGCCAGTATCCTCAGCCAGGCCTCATTGTGGTTTTGAGGTTGTCAAATCAATGTACAATGACAGAAAGAAACCCATCCATCGACCCATTGGTCACTTGGCATCAGCAATTTGTCCTAGAATTTCTCTAGGCAAATGCGGGATAAGATGCATATGACCTAGCCAGCATGTTTTCTGTCACCCTTCCAATTATCAAACAAATAAGATGTGGTATATCACTTATCTTGACAGTTGCAACATGAAGTATTGAAAAACTAGCCTTAATCTCTCAAAGGGTATGAGTATTTTACAATTTTTATTACAAAATCATGACTTTGACTTCACTGCTTACCTTCGTGTGCATATTTGATATGCCGTTGAAGAAGGACGGCATCTTTAAAACTATGGTTACATTTGTCACACTGAACAATTCCAGTCCTTTCATGCTGTTTCTGGTGCCGCTTTAAAGCAGAACTAAAAATACAAATGTTTAATCAAAGTCATTTTGAAGCGTTAACCAAATTTAGAAATATCAGTAAAACTTACACATATGTGAATTTTTTACCACATTTATTGCATCCAAATCCTGGTAAATGACTAAGTTCATGTCTTTTGCGTTCGCTTTCGTATTTAAAAACTTTACCACAACGAGTGCATTCAACCATGGTGAATACTAATTAATAAACTATACTAACTACAGGATTATGACTGCAATATCAGGTTCTGAAATTTATTGGTTGCGATTTGGGTAATTGGGCTTGTCTGTCACGATTTTATAAGTAACTCTTTAGTCATACGACCAACAGTTTTATCAAAAAATTCAGTGTAGTTGTTCCCCGACAAATAAATGTCAGTAATAGGGAGCTAACTTTTCCGCAACTCCACAGCAAGCGCGTATTTTGCGTAAAAATAAGTGTTACGCTTTACGTTTACATCGTTATCAGATAACATACATGACAGCATTGAAAATTGACAATGACATTTTTGACTTATCAATTGCTTCAACCAAAACAACGATATTTAAATAAAATAAGTTGAGTTTTTAATCTTAAATTAGCAATTGGTCTTAATATCGTAAAATAACCAATTTGGTATTGTAGTATGTAAATAAGGTATAAATATTTTTACATATTTTATAAAATGCTAATCTCTGTTGTATACGTAATTTTACGTAAGAGTAAATAAAATGTTTGGTTAATACCAAAAACTATGATATTTAAAAAAAAAGTAAACGGTTGCAAAAAATATTGTTTATGTAGGTTATATAATTTAAGAATTAGAATAAAAATATCCTTTATAGTATTTTTCCAAGCCCTGTAAAAATCAAGTCGAACATTTAATATGTATAAAAACAGGTAAAGAGTGAATGGTGAAGACTGCTTATCTTGAATCTAGAATGTCAATGTCAAATTAAAACCTGTAATCCAATGTGCGGCAATATTTACTTTCTCGTATATTTTTTATTTGTTTTTATTTAATTCAATTGGTTTTATTGACTGAAAATATGTATGCATAAACATATACCATTTTATGACCTAGAAAGGTACACATTCACCAAATAACATTAAATATGCTTGCCAAACAAAATATTTTAATAAAATTACGTAAGTTCCACCGGCACATCTTAAAGACGAAAGCAAAAAAAATCCGAAGTTATCATTTTACTGTAGATGTACATGATATACATGAGAGTGTGAACGTCAACACGCGTCTGCCTGCAGGGACTGCTGGATAAATTAAAATTTTGAAGTTAAAAGTTAATTTTTATAACTGAATATATTTATTGAGGATGGAAGAATGGATAAAGATTACCTTAATTTTGTGCGCTTTCGGCACTTTAAGAGAAATCAGACCGTCGGAGCCGTTTGTTACTGAATTTTTACTCGGAGAATGGAGAAACATAACTGAAAATCAATTAAATCAAGAAGTTTATCCTGTAGGGACATATTCATATTTGGCGCAACTTGTGGTGATATTTTTGATAACTGATTTTTTGAGGTTTAAACCTGTCATCATAATTTCTGGTCAGTAAGTAAAGATCATATTATAAAAAAAATCTATATTTATTTCTATAAATATTTTAAATACTATATTATACTTTAAATACTGATATAAATGATTAATACTTAAACCATTTTTTGTACGTCTAGCTTTAGTTAACCTGGCCTCCCATTTTTCTGCAATTTGTTTGTACCATTGTACGTACAAATTGTATGGATATATGTATTAATTTTTTTATATTGATTTTCCTTTTTATTTTGTGCACCTCTTTGCCTTTTCTTCTTTTAATGCATGGTGAACTGGTAGAGAATACCTATAGGCATTAAGTCCACCATTAGTACTAATGTGCAATAAAGTTTTTAAATAAATAAAAATAAATACATACATGTGCACTTATTCCTGTAACACAGGGGGGCAGGCAGAAAATATAGATTTCAATTTGGTACACATCTCTTGCTTCTTCTACATTGTTGTGCCAACCCATGAAAAAATGTGATTTAAGTATTGCTAGAAGTAATGCATGCAAACTTTCTATCAAATTGCTTATCAAGCACTTATTTAGTTTGTTCATTATTTAAAAAAGGCTACCATCTTATATCTCAGAACAAGAGAAAATGTATTTATCAATATTTTTCATATTGATAAATAAATTAATTTCAGGACTAAGTGGTATATCAGTATATGCTGTATTGCTGTGGACAAAGAGCCTACAATGGCTACAAGTTTCACAGTTTTTGTATGGAATGTATATGGCCACAGAGGTAGCATATTTGACATACATTTATGCCAAGGTAATTTTATAAAATATTCTACTTACCACATAAATTTCACTTACAGTTTCACATCTGACTTCACATTATGTTGATATTTACTTGTTTAAATGTTCTATACTTCCATTTTCACTGTCTTAATAATGAAATGATAAGTTATTCTGCATTTTCAAACTCTAGGTTATTTTGTATTGACATAATGTAAATGCAGTATGGCTTAGATTTGTATAACAAGGCTGCTGGCATTTTTTTTTTAATTTGTAGATTGCTATTGAAATAATTATCAGCTATGCTTAAAAGCTTGACAACAACAGTTGAATGGTTGATTCAAACCCACAACTATATATATAGTTGTGAGTTCAAACATTGTACAGTAGTCATATAATAATGAATAAACTATATATATATATATATATA
>DWLR01003834.1:0-12931 GCA_018246295.1 Papilio alexanor hazarajatica
TATAAAAGTAGTAACAAACAGTCGTAACGCGCTACAAATAGCCTATTATTTCGCACTAGCCAGTGAGCAAATGTACCTAATAGTAAATTTTCACATGACTTTGTTGACCTTAGTATTAAAGAAAAAAAATATAAAAAAGATAGAGTTTAAATTTATCGTTGTATAATTAATATTTTAGTGTTTTTGTATTATGTTCTTACTAAATCTTGTTACACCTAACCCTTGACAAAAGTAGAGTACGACTTACATCTAAAGCAGAAACGCTCAAATTTATTTGCATTGGTATTTTACTGATTAATTGCAATTTTGTAAATGTAAAATGTACCGACCAGTGTACGTAACAGAAACTTATACACTGTAAATTTTACTCAATTATAACTGAGTATGTTCACTTTTGGTCAGTCATAAAATAAAAAAAATGTCTGTGATGTCTACGTATCCATGTAAATTGTATCGCAAATTTGATGATATTCTACGACTATGCGCTATATGTTCCCGGCGATATATCCGAACTAATTCGATGTATGATCCTTTAGGATTAGAGTATAAGTGCATCTTCCCTAATTGCCGACTATTAACTTTAACTCTGTTGTTAAGATGTTAATTGGCTCATCGAAGGGTTCCCTTGATGTATGTACTCGCATAACATCAAGTGAAATGTATTAATGAATACGTTGAAGCTTGTTGTTGAAAGAAAAAAAAAACTAACTTATTATCTCTATAAATGTTTATGTGTATTGAAAGCTATCGCCTATTAGGATTTTATTGCATAAAAAAGAGAAATTTGATGACACTCAAACTAAAGATAACAACGCTGTTTAGGTTATGGGCACAATTTATTTTACAGATTACAAGTACCTTGATGACTACAATCATATAATTTGTCACTTTGTCACTCATGTAATACATATAACTGACGGAGGAGCAGAGAGAAGTATAAATACCTATACTTCAAGGAGGTCATGCCACTCCATGATGGAGAACCACTGTTCTTTCCCGGTCTGCCATTCGTGTAACAGCTGTTGCAACTGATTCTACCATTGTTATAACTAAAAAAAAAACTCTGTAAATATACATTCCGGTATCGATACACGACGTCGTGTACGTTCGGCGACGTGTTGCTGGTTAATGACATTTTTATGCAAATGCAACAACACCGATCGATGCCAGCCTAATGTGCCCTGTGTGGATACGAGTGAGAACGATTAACCCCCGACTCGAGCGGTACCGCAAACATCAACCGATTTAGGAGATCGCGACGCCGGTGTCGATGACCGAATGAACGATACACTGATATTTTGGATAATTCATAAATGTCATTATCCACCTTTGGGGATCTGACTTATTGTTATTGGATATAAAACTTGCCCGATATGTTTGGTGTAATTAGTACCACATTTGGTGTCGGGCTTATTTTGTACTGAAATTAAAGGAGGTAAAATTAATATGGCGCTTGGATGTTGAATGATCAAGACAAATGTTACACATCATATGCGATTACTCTAAGGCTTGTTCATTTTGTATCTGTACGAACCTATTATTAATTGTTTTCGAAAATAAGGCTTACACAATCGAAAACGTCAAGGCTTAAGCACAAATAAAGTTACGTTAAGACTACTTCAACCGGCTCGTTACCTGAATACTTCATCAAAGTGGTACAGTACAGTTATTTTTAAAAAATCAATCCATTCATTTTGGACAGCGAAAGTACACCAAAAAATCGTTAAAGTCATAGTATATTAAGTAGCTGGCATCGTTTTACTTTTGGAGGTTTGCATTAACACCTGCAATTAACACCGACCTGCGGAGGTCGCTGCGGCCTCGCGGTACCCTCGGCGCCTCCGACCCACGCGGTCTCACACCCACTCCCCAACTCGATTGTTAGGCGCAGATAAATCAATTATTGCACAAATAAAAATGTACACACCTGCGCTGTCGTAATTAGAAGGGTGTTTGATTTATCTTCCATTATTTATTTTAGGGCTTACTTAAGAAAAAAAAATGCAACTCATGGTAACTTAGGACTAAGTATAATTAACATTTATATAAAGATTTTGCAGATTTTGGCGGTCGGTGGTAAGAATAGCAGTAATTATGAAATTGCGGGTGTACATGTACTAGTGATAGTAAATGTTCTAAAATGCATTTCAAAAGACCTTATTTAAGCCAACGTGTCCCAAAAAACTTAGTCTTTATTAGCCTCAGTTTACCCAGCATCACGGTATATGTAACCTGCATAGTACGGCAGTTAATTCCGCGTGCTGTAATTGAAATGGCTGCAGTTGGTAAATGCGGCGCGCTAGACTATCGACCGTGCGGGCGCAAGTAGGATTTCCTTTTTAGACCATACCTACTGCTCGTCCGTCATTGGGTCAGTGTGCGATCGCCGACTGATGCCATTTCCTATAACACCATGCCATTTGCACAGCAGATGTGACATTTAATAACGTTAGAACAGGTGGTGTTGTATTTAAAAATGGAACAAGATACATACGCGTCATTTTTGGCAATACAGCTATATTTTATGATACTTTGCAACGAAGATACCTCGCTATACATATATAACGATGCCAATAGCTGCTTATTTACATTTTATAAGGAAATGTACAATCAATATCTTCTTTTTTTAATCAATAATCAATACTCGACTACAACTGCACCTCGTTTTAATGAAGGATGTAATTAATACATAACGTTAGTAAAAACAATTCACGTCTCAGCTTATTCTATACAGTAAATAAGTCCGTCTATCTGTTGGAAATGGGCATGCAGCTAGTTAATTTATCTACCTAAACGTGGGGAGAGAGATTGGTCGGAATTCATAAATTCTCCTCTCTCTGTGCCGTATATATCCATACTTCTTTAAACAAAATATCTTCTCTTGTAGTAATTATAGTTATTATTGCGTTTAAAACAAAAAATTACATAAATGAGACCAAAAATGGAGCTGCACATTTTAACCTAATTAATAATAATGAAGTTCTAAAACATGACACAATAACAGAGCAAATTTAACACAGAATGTGTGTCAGCTTTCTTTTACATTGTATGCGAAAATAAATATGTTTTGGTTACGAGGTCGTTCTGTGGTTGAAAACCGATCATCTAGATTGTAGATTTATTTTCAAGGATATATTTAGATGTAAACGGGACATTCCAAATTGTAATTTTCAGAATGACGGTTGCGAGGAAATTGAAATTATCACATTATTTGATCTTTCAGTGATTTTAAATAACTTACCACGACTTTAAACTTTACTGAGGTAAGCAGAAATAACTTGCTAGCTGTAAATACAGTTAGAAAGTACAATATTTGGGCAATTACTGATCTTGTGAACTCTGTTGTAGCAGATTCTGCACGAATGAAAGAACTAGGCGTTTGGTATGGAGAGTGAAGTCTCGTAGTTCGCAACCTCTCCCTCTCTATTGCACACCATCTATACTAACTATAGTAAGTAATACTGTGGTGTGGTAGTAACAGCAAATATAAAAATCGCCGTTATTATTATCTAGACGAACCCCTGCAAGGGAATCCTAGCGACCCACTTAATAGAGCTTTAAGTGCGTATTGCAGCTAAATTTAATTTACAAATTATAAAAGTTTTAACCTAACTATTGTATAATTATTAGATACATATATTTTTATTGCATACATTTATATTTTACATATATTTATATTATGTTGTAAACTATTTATTTGATTACATATTGACGCGTGGCTTTAAAAATCAACCATTTTTACTAACAAGTGTAACTGTATTAACGTAACATATTTTTTCTATGACATAATTTGAATCCAACATTTAGATATCGTTACGTAATATAGGGCAGTTAACGTGTTACAAACGAAATTCGGTCCGCGATTGCGACCTAGAGAGGTGAACAAACGGCCGACATAATGGAGTTCAACCCAAATTTTTGACCCGATTCGATGTAAAAACCCGGCGCAGTGAGTGGGCTAACGACCGCATTGACGTAAGTCCGGAATAGACAAATAAAAGAAGCGAAGAATGCAGTCCAGCTCTTAAGGCTTTCTTTCGTACAGCCGATCATTTAATCTGTGGTTTTGGGCCCGTAACGGGAATGAGACCGCTAAGGGTCGATAGACTGGTTCGACCATGGGGCCCCGTATTATGGAGTTCTAATTTTTGTCGTAGCGATTCTTAATGTAATAAAAACACAATGTTTAAGGCCGTGCGCGCCTCGGTGGGTTAAACGAATTAGTGATAAAATTATGTACAGAGAACGAAGGTCGTTGTAGCGTTACAAAGTGCGATATTTTGTTTTATTTTTATGATGTAGATTCTAGATAACTTTAATATCTTCGAAATCTATTACAATTAAAACTTTTCTATATATCTTTATATATAAAATGCACATTAAAAATTATCACCTATCGTCGCCATGCTCATCATTAACCAAGAGGGATATACTACTACCTAGCAGTACATGCCTCTTATTTGTAGCCACTTCTTGGGACTGCTTTGTAAATAACCTCAAAAATTGGTCTCTTGCCTCACTTTTCTAGTGTACTCCCGAAACCTTAATCACTTTGTCGGAACTTCTTTTTACAGGCTGCGTCGTCATATACGAGCCATGTCAAAGCCCATCAGCTATCCGTTCGAAGAACTACTGTCCCTACTTGTCTTACTTAAGTAATTCTATAACTAGTATATAATTTAATTACTTAAATCCTATGATAACAAGTGGAAGTAAAAAATAATAATTAATTTTTGTAAATTATGCTGCCTGTTAGTTTTAAACATGGTAATATATAAATATTAATCAAAATAAGTCCTGCATTTTGGCATAAAACTTTAGATGTGAAGGTTTCAGATTATCATTCCAGCAGACTTTCGAATCCAGATAAGAGTTAAGACATATTAAAAATAATAAACTAGCGTATTATATTCATGCAAATCAATGTATACAAAGAATGTAACCTTAAGAGTTTAATAAATGGAACAATATGAAGGTGTACTTATTTATAATTCATTAGTTGCTGATTACTTACCATTCGCAGAGTCTACATTACAAATCGCTCCTTACATCCTTGATCTAAATATGAACAAGGCGATCCTTGGACTTTTATTTATAACTAGCTGTGCCTCGCGGTTTCACCCGCAGCGTTCTTTTTCTTTTGGTTCAGCTCTTAAGGGTTGGATTATGACGTTAAATTTCATGTAACCGATTTTAACATTGAGCTGTTAAATGTAGAAAGAATTTTATATTCAAACTAACAAGTTCTTCGGCTTTATTTAATCAGCATTGCATTGAGGTGGAGATTGCTTGTTAGCTGACTCCTGTATTCGAGATATTTGGCGACGCGCCATGGCTTTTAAGCATATGTCAATATGCCGATAAATGTCCTAGATTTCGTCTTATAAAGGGGGCACTGGTTAATGAGATTATTATTTAAAACGCAAGTTCGCTATTCGTCTAACTTATGATTCTTTAAATGAATAACCTTAATGATAATTCTAAATTCTTTCAATGAATAACCATATGACCACAATCCTAATTATACGTGGCACTGTAGTCGAAAGATATATAGAAGTTGATAAATATAGAATGTTACTTCAAAAAAAGAGAAATATTTCGTGTGAAAAAAAAATAGTGTAATTCATTATAAAAATATAAAAGAAAGTAATGCATAAGTTTATTAATGTTATTTTCTGTACTGTCCTTGACTAATAAAATAGACTGCATATAATACAAAAGGACATTTTACACAGCGTAAAATGTAGAAGCGAAAGTTATTTTCAACTTTATGTAGCTATTAAAAATGTATTGTTGCTAAGTCAACCTTGCAGGTGACCATCGCAGCACCTGTTTACAAAATAGGTACAGTACTGTATATTACACACAGTACATTCCAGAAGGGCGCTTTAACTAAATATATTACCGACTGAAGAGCCGACATTTCTCACTTGTCAAGTAATTTCACCTGTAGTTCTCAAGGTAACAAGTGCAAAGGCTTCGTAGAATTTTGTATGTCAAAACCCTGATTAAAGTAAACAGTGGGAATATAACAATCTCACAAAGAATCTTCACCATCTCGATATTGATTTTTTTTCTGTTTAATTACAATTACATTTTCTATTACACCTGATAAATAGAAATCAGTAAGACATTATAGAAAACTTCAACTCTAAACTCTAAAACCAAAACCTGAGTAGGATTTATATGCGTATAGGCATACCTTATTTGTTAATAAAAACATAATTTGATTTATTTACTGCAAGTTAAAAATATAGAATCAGTTTTGCTTTGCAGCTGCTGCTTAAAGGTAAAAGAAGTAACGCGACCTCATTAAATATCTATTTGAAGTAAAAGTAGTTACATCGATTTTATTCTATTTCGGTCCGGAGCAAAGTAAATATTTGCTCCCTTAAAAATACATGAAATAAATTGCAATCACTTACAGAACAATACAATAAGCTGCGTTTCAAGTCTCAACGAATACCAAACGAAACTTGCTTAATAGGGCCGACAAGAACAATGTCTATATGGCCGGGCCACACATAATTGTTTGTGTACAAAATGGGACGTGGCTGCCGTTTGTGCATTGTAGACGAACCTTAATTATATGGCAAGGCAAAGGGCCCGCCGCCGGCAAACGCTGCGCTTTTCTGTAATTTATGCGACGCCACCGCTATCCTCCACAATCTTTGATACACTATCTGACTTTATGTGCTATTTTTGCACATTCTAGTTGAAAGTTGTTACTGTTTAAAACAGCAGTCGGCAACCTTTTGACAGGCAGGGGCCACAATGTGGCAAAATATAGTAAAGGCGGGCCCTCACCTGTGATATCAACCCTAAAAGCTTAGTGCATCTATAATTCGACATATACTATGAAAAATATGGAGAAAAGTGCTATTAAAACGGTTAAAATATAGGCAATTTAATTCTTAAACGTAACACGTTACGTAAACATTAGGTATGTTTAGTTTTTATACGTAGAAAACACCGTAATCGTAAACCATTTTTTTATTTTATTGAGAATCAAATAAACCACATGAGAAAGAATTAAAGGATTAACAAAATATAAATGAAAACTAAAAAGGAAGTATTTAACTGATTTAATACGAAATTTAGTTTGATGTTTGGGGTTGTATCGTTCGTAGTTGAAAATCGTTGAATGTCCATCTGTGAAGCGAGAAGCATATTTATTTTTCCTGTAATTGACAATTGAAAAAGTTTATTGGCATAAATAAGTACTATCAATAATTATAATGAACTGCTAAACAAATCTTTCCAATTCGTTAAGACCAGGTGGCCACTAACTCTTTAATCAAGGCATTTTTTTAGAATTTGTAATATTTTCTATCTAGACTCTAAACATTTTAGATATTTATGACTAATTTACAAAACAATCACTGGCTGAAAAAAGACATCCGCGTTTTGCCGACCACTGATTAAAAATATTCATATTTGACTTTAGTTTGTTTCCTCACGCGTCTCACTTTTCACGAGTAATATGACTTTTGAAGTAATTTATTTAGTTAGTTTAGTAATGTTTTCAACATTATAATAGTAAAAGCTGCTAACGAATACATCTGTGTATCTTCATTGTTGATTTTTAATTTAATCTTCGCCAAGCAAACAAGATAGACATTTGTCACACTAAAGTATATTTAACCTTGACGTGATAGAGACGTTAAGGTAAATGGTGCATAATAGAAAATAAAAGTAGACTTAATGCATTATGTCAAGGATAAAGACATTTATTTATATCGCTTTTGATAAATAACAAAATGAAAGACAAAAAAAATTGGAAAGCGTTTTATTTTATATACAGCTCAACTATGCACACTTTCCAGGAAAAGTTCCAAGATTATTGTAAGTAGAACAAATTTCGCGATATTCTTTTACGCGAAGTTATTGCGTCATAAAAGTTATTCAGAGAGTTAATAATGAATCGAGTTATAAAGCGAGTCATATTGAAAGTGCAAGCAGTCTACGAAATTCATTCCTTCCACTTGCGACTGGGCCACTGTGCACGCAAGATGACACGACTAGAATGTCTTTAATAACGATATGCTATGAAAAACAAATTTCGACTTTAGTACTTAGAAGATGGACTCCATTATCTATTAGAATGGTGACAAGCAACAAGCTATTGACTCGGTATCTCGCGACCACTATTTATAGAAGGACTAGTAGCAAAACCTGTGGAGCAGGATAGTGAACATAATGAGAGGCGAACTTGGATTATTGCCACAAGTGGCCGGCGAGCGACGCCGAACGACTCTTATCTGGTTACCTGAGGGTACAGACACAAAGACAAATATTTTTAAATTTTATTTTTGTGTTTTCAACTCTAATTTATATCCATCACATGCACTCTTTTATCTAAAGTGTAATTCTGTCAACCGTGATTCAGTGACATTGTTGTTTTTTGTTGCTGCATGTCATATTTATGAGATACGAATATAATTTACATGTTGTACAGTTTGACTGCGGGAGATCAACTGCAAATCAGTTTTGCCAAAATCAGTTACAAAAATTCGTTTTTGGTTCCAAGACAAGGCTTAATTGCATGCCACTTTTGAGACCGATGTGATTTTTTCCAAACGACATGGATAATTTTTTTAAAGTCTGTAAGAATAGAAAAAAAAGATATATAATAAAAATTTGCGCGACTTTGTAAAAGTATCATTCATTTTAATCTCATTTTTATAGGCTGCTGTGGTTGGTCGTTTTACCTTCAGTTCTGGTGACGTCGCACAGACAACCGAACGAGGCCTCACTGATGGCTTTCCACAAAACCTATTTACTATGATGTGCCGTTGGTTTGACCTTCAAGACAAAGTCGAAATGACCTTCAGTCTATAGAAGTATTACTTTTACTGACTTCAAAAAAGGAAGAGGTTCTTAATTCGGTTTTATTTTTTAATGTTTGTTACTGCAGAAATTCTTCATTTCGAACCGATTTCTTTTGTTGGAAAGGGACATTCGCAAATAGGTGCCATTTAATTTTGAATGTTATTGGACCTTCGGACCGAAGATATAGCCAAAATTAACATATTGGTAAATTTAAGACTAGTCCTGTTTCAATTTAATGGATTTGTAATAAGATGTAGTGCGACTATAAATGATTATAAATAAAACTAGTTATTGTCCGTGGCGCCGCAAGCGTTCGTTTCTTATTTTCCTAGCTAATTTTTGTGAAATTTGATTCCGCGTATATTAATTTCGATAATAGAGAACAAGTGTCGAAAAGTTGTTATTTTCGACATTACCATGGTAAACGATATTGAAGCTTTTTCTATATTTTATCATGCAAAAGAGGGTAAAATTATTGAAGTCGTTTTTGTTTTTGGTAAGAATCGTTAAATAATTATTTTTAGAAGTTCACCTAATAAAATTCCAATTAGGTGTAACAAAACGTTGATACGTATTTGCCATCGATCGATTCCATTGAAGATATATTAGATTATTCATGTTCTTTTTACACAAGTTGGCAAACGAGTACGCGGTCACCTAAGGTCACGCTACCCATAGGCATCTGCAACAAGCATTTGGGAGTTGCAGATGCGTTGCCTACATTTAAAAGACAGAGAAGGACAAATGGACGTTTCCTTCTCCCATCCCCTTCCCCGTCAGATCCTCTTTCCCTTCCCATCCTTATCTTATTAGAAAAGGGTGGGAAAGGGAAGAGGGTATTATGTATGGGTATATAATAACCGATTAGTAAAATAATATGATTCTACGCAACAGTAATTTAAACAATTTCTCTTTTTACCACAAATTGTGAGATCACTGATTAGCTTTAGTCGAAATACTAATTGATATAGAAGACACAAACCATTTTAGCAAAATATGAGCTTTTTCTATTTCCCAAATTACCGTCTCTGTCAATAAGTAGGAAGATTTTAGAGCTAACTCTGTCCAAAAATTAGCAATCTCTGACTTGGACTTAGATTATCTAAACAAAATAAAAAGTTCTTGGAATAAGCTTGCTAACTGATCTGCTGCCGCTTTTTTTAGAAAAAGCCATTGAACTTTATACATGCAATATTTTTCTGTTATTATGCCCAACCAAGTATTAATTTAGACGCAAATACAACCATTAATTTACTGCTTTATTTCTCAACGCAGCGCCCAACGCGGATCTGTAAAATAATCTGAAGCTCTAAGAGAAATTTTATTAGGTACCCTCGGTAAGAGCTCTTCTTTGCGTCTTAAAACCGAGCCGCTGATTGCATGTCCTAAGTGCCAATAAAAGTGCAATCAATACAGGATAAACACAGTCTTATTTATAACCGATAATTTCTAGTGAAATTTATTTTACGTAACTGACGTTCCATTAGTAGTAAATTAAAAGAGGACGACTGCGAAAATGGACTAGTCTAAGTAACGAACAGAACTAATTTATATGCGAACTTTATAAAAAAAATTCAAAGCGCAAGTAAATTTACTTTTACTTTTTTTACTCCAATAATGAAATTATTCATGAAAACTGACAATTTAAGACTGATATTAATAATTACCTTAAAAGGATTGATTTGAGAGCTTATTTTACGCAACGAAATAATTAATAATGTTATAAGCGAGCGGTGTGGCCTTAACTGACCTGCAACAATGCGTGAACCTAGTTTCGTTTCGGTGAATCGATACAGTATTAACAATGCTCTGTGTACTCAAGGTTTTGTAAAGTCAGCGACCGATATATGTGTGTTCTTCAGGTTATTATTTTCCCTTTGCCCTTTATTTCTGTTTAGTTATTTATTTTTATATTGTTAGTTTAATAGTTTAACATTTTCCACACGAATACGACCCACATGATTATTACAGGTCCTTATTATATATAAAGATATATATATATCCTTGCAGTGGTAAGTAAATATTCGTAATTTTGACCTATAGTAATTTAAACTCTTAGAAGTAAAAATAGAATATAGTCTGGAGCTATCTGTAGCGGAGCCTTTTGAACTCACTACCCTACATCACGGAGTAAAATGTAATAATATTATATAATACTATTACATTTTACTAACATGGTAATATTTTTTAACATTTCTTAACAAAAATAAAAGTCAATTTAAATTTCCATAACTTAATTTATAAGCCGTTAAGTCATTTATAGCCATGGTACGTCCAATTACAGTCATAAGGCCCAAATAGCGCCTCTTTTAAATCTACCAATATGTCAATTTTTGGCACCCAAGGCTCAATGACATTCAAAATTAAATGGGATCCACTTGAAAATGTTCCTTCTCCAACATTTTTTTTAAATCGGTTCATGAATGACAAAGTTCTGATGCAACAAAAAAATATAGAATCGAATTGAGAACCTCGCATTTTTTTTTTGATGTCGGTTAAAAAACAAAGATCAATAGTAAAACTAAAGACAAAATGTACTTTTATATTATTTTTAGTCAATGCAATAGCAGAGGTTAGATTTTTAAAATTATTATTAAGAAAATATTTCAAAGATATTTTTTGTAAATCATATTAAGACGAAAGTCAAACCGCGAAGGCTGAATAATCAACGTTAATGTAGGTGTAATATTTCTGAGAGAAACCGGAACGACGTGTGAACTATGGACGAGCGAGGCTGTGCGCCCGCGTCGCACTCCAAGGCTAGACTAACGCATTATACAGATCGATAAGTATGTTTTTAAAAATCGGCGTTGTTATAAAAATGTAGCACTGATGCCTTAAACCTCAAAGCATGTTTTTTCGCCACTAATCTTACATTTGTAATGTCCATTATTTTTAAAATTATGACTTACTCAACAAAAAAAAATACCATCTGTACAGAAGTAAAATTACAATTTTAACAGAGGCTAATCAAAAAAGTTTACATTGCTACTTATTATATTATTATTAGTACAATATTGCCTAGTATTGAAATTTTTAGGATTTTAATTTAATTTTAATAGTATTTTAAGCCAGGTTACATATGGATTATTTGTTTTTGTCATGCCAGATATTTTTAAAATAATTAACTAACATCATTAATATAAGTAATAGAATAGTTATACATAACTATAATGAACTTTATTTAAGTATTTATTAATTAAAATTAATAAAAGTAATTTCCCAATTATTAACATATGACATTTTCCATCCATCCATTTATCTCAGCCTATGATCGTCCACTGCTGGACATAGGCCTCCTCTATTAATAGCATCATTAGGGGAAATGTGCCATAATTGCCACGCTTGGCAGGCGGATTGGCGATCACATTATATTCCACCGTACTAAGAAAAGGACGCTGCTACCCGTCTTCCAGTGGTCTTTACATTCAGACATAAGACAAACAGACATGTTCATCACACAAATATTTGTCCTGGGTGGGAATCGAAACCACGATCTGCGACGTGAAAAGCAAGCAAATCTTACCAACTGACACGTGACGTAAGACATATTACTTAAAAAATATTTTTCTTTTTCGACAAAATTATATTAAACACACAAAAGACATAACGAGGTTATGCAATTATTGCATTATCATCGGTCCTTAACGTATCTGAAAGTTTTAAATTATTAACATTAATTAGTATTTATTTGATGTGTCAATAGCTTAATGGTTAAGGACACGGACTACCGATTATGAGGTAGTAGGTTCGAATCCGCCATTCGATTAATCCCGAGTACCATTTCCTGGAACAATCTTTTAAACTTAGTTGGAATGGTTACAAGAAATATTAGTAAACTATTTTCATTAATTTGCTAATATTAGTTCCTTATATATGAAATTGGCGTTTTGTACGGGAGGAATATAGTCTTTTTTTTTTGTAAAATATATTAATTAATCAAAGTATGTACCGTTGTTATCTTTGCACGTTTGCCATCTCATAGGTAGTTCATTGATCCCTTTACTAAAAAACATTGGAGAGAGAATCAATAAACTCTTTGAAGGCGATTTGGACTGCCGCATCGGAGTTGAATTTTTTTCCTTGTAAGAAGTTGTCC
>DWLR01003835.1:0-12930 GCA_018246295.1 Papilio alexanor hazarajatica
ATATTATAATTATATATATATTAATTATAAGTAATATTATTATAAAAGTTGTATCATTAAACAAATTTCGATATCAAAATGTAAAATGGCTTAAATACGAAGACAGAAAAAGGTATAGGTATGTAATGTATATTTCAAGTACCTGATTCATTAATGAGGCACTTAATAAATACATTAAATATGTAATCGTCAGAGTTGTTTACCAGGTGGGGCGCCTGTAATTCTCATTTTATAGTCAATAGCAATGCGCCAGTAGAATTACACAAAGCATGGAAAACGTCGACTATCTCACGCGTCCTATCGATTATATGCAAATCCAGATCCTGGACTCGGCACGTGATTCAATTAGCACAACATTAGCCCCATAAAAGTCAAGGTCTCTTCATTGTTGACACAATTGAAAACTGTGTCATTATTTATTAATTAATGAAATTGAAAAATAATTGTTCTACATAGAGAAATTGTTGGCTCAGAAGAGTGAGGTGTCATTCGATTGATGTTCTTCCGCGGAATATCATAGAGGTACAGTAAATCAAGCTTACTGATAGCCGACTGACCGATTGGCGCACTGGCAAGATACTTACCTCTCACGCCGCAGGTCGTGAGTTCGATTCCCACCCTGGACAAACATTTATGTGCATGTACATGTCTGTTTGTCTTGTGTCTGGGTGTAACTATCTATATATGTATGCAAACATATATGTTTACAAAAGAAAAGTATTAATATATGTAGTATATCAGTTATCTGGTTCCATAGTACAAGCTCTGCTTAGTTTGGGATCAGATGGCCGTGTGTGAATAATGTCCCATAATATTATTATTGTTTTTTTTTTTTAATTAACTAACTATCACAGTTTTGCCATGACAATAGACAATAGAAAATCTTGGAATCTTGACTCGGCACTACTGTATAGAGGGCTTTATTGTAGGACAGGATAGTTAACACGGCTTTATGTTACACACTAAGAGGGCATATCAACGGACTTACATCTAGTTGTTCTTTAACTAGCTCGACCGTCATCAAAAAGGAACTTGTAAACATCACGAGTAACGTTGTTAATTATTTGGCCCTAAATATACAGCTCTGTTTATTTATTATTCATGCAGCTATATCAGTAGTCGCTTTTATTTCATAACTTCATATATTCGTTGGACGAATGTTTACAATGTGCAGCTGAATGCATGACAAAAAGTGTGGCATCTCTAGCTTCTAAGACGCACATGTTGCGGGTTCATCGACACTACGCTGTTGTACCAACAACTGTAGCCATAACAATACTATACTACCATATTTCATTGTGAACTTGCAGCTTATATTGTATATTTGTACCGTGGTCTTGATGTGCTTGAATTGAATACGTGTGTGGCCTGACCAATAAATATTAGCTGGGGAAAAACATTCTTTTAAAAATATTTCAATATTTGTCAAACAATTTACTATTAAACGATGTTTGTTAACGATGATTGTTGACGATGATGTTTAACAAAATATCAATGAATCATTTAAAGGTATTTCAATCTCTACTAACATTATTGTCTTATGCATTCACCATATCGTTATAAATCCACACTAAAAGACAATTGATCACTGAAGATAAGATACAAAACATCTAAGTAATTGAAAAAAAAAATGTTATTTTCTGTTGTGCAGATTTTTCTTCATTAAACTTCTCTGAACACCATTCATTCGATTTTTAGTCATTCATATTTTAATGTTTTGAAACTTTCGTTCCTTCAACATAGGTATGTATACCTTATGTCTATTGTCTTATGTCTTGCGTAAACATAAAATTAAGCCAATATCCTTTATATTGGCTTCTATAATTTACAAATTACAATAATTGGGCGGATTGTAAGTTCGTTTCTTTATGAAAGTATGAAATGACTAAACCCCACGTTCACTTACATCTGGGCCAACGTACATATATACCTTCATAGATGTACAAACGATGAGTCGTTATGCTACATAGATACCTTAGCACAGCCTCAGAGTTTGTCAGCAAACGCAGCGAGAGCAAACCTCGGTGTCAGCTGTCAACGCGTCTCGCTTCACGCACCGTTAGCAAACTTCATCATAGTAACGTACTTTAGCAATTTGATTCTAACACTCAAGAAATACAGTCTATTTTTACTTAACTCATTGTTGAGTAGAAATTTACAGTGTGTATAGTATGTTTGATAATTATGAAATTCAAAACTGGAACATAAATAGTTATTAGTTTCCATTGAGTAACATGTTCTAAGCTATTGATTATTGCCCAAAAAAAATTGTGTAGCATTTCATGGTAAGTGATTTTGACAAAAATGTTTCAGTAATTAATTTGAATCGTCGAATTGGAAATTTTAACTAGCTGCATTGCCACGGTGTGGTAGTTACCGACAGTCACAGTATTTTGCTAATCCAGTCAATTATATAAGCCCGATTTACTGTAGAAGAATACCAATCAAATGAAACCTCACTCTTCAAAACCGGTCGAGCCGTTTTGGCTCTAGGAAGTCACGATGAAACGGATATAAATACATACATACTTGCGGTAAAAATATTACCCTCCTGTCAGCTGGGCAATAATACAAAGCGAACTTCGCTCTAATCAGGTTTGGATAGTGGCCTCAAACCCTTCTAATTGATGAGTTGGGATGTGCCAATAGTTTTCTTCAAATCATGGTCTATACTACTTAAAATTAAATTTTAATTTTAAGGGTCCTAATTATTTACTCAAAGGATTTAACGCACGCATGACCCACATGGACAATTAATCATGAGTGTCGTGATCAGTGACAGTCCCTTCACGCGTACACAACAGACGTCGCATACAAACTCGATCACCGCTTGCATGTCAATATGTCATAACTGTATCATTTGCATAATTATACCATTATTTTTGTCCTAGTAAACGGTTCTTCAAACCGAATTTTAATTACGCCTTTATGGTGGCCCTCAATTAAATATGTTTTAATGCACACTCTGACAATGCAGTCGTTAAATATATATAATCAGTGATAAAAGTGGCGTGATGTAATACTGAAATGAGATATTTCGAATACAAATAATCTGTACCAAGAAAAGGTTAGTGAATTATGAAATAAAAACGCCTGTACAGAACGACCTATCTTCTTTCAGTTTTAAATAACTTTTCCTGACCAGTTCAAATGAATCCACTGCTAAATTAAACCTAAAAAGTAAATCTTATTATTTCGAAATTCTATTATTTGGTTGTATCAAATTATCTAGATTGACCTATATGTATACAGATTTTTTCTTCTAGTAAAAGTTGGAGAATATCGAAGGACAAGGCTTAAGTGCAAGACAGGTTACTTAAGAGACTGTTCGTATGCTCTAAATAACGCGTTCGCACGCAAGCGAGGTTGCATAGGGCCGCCACCCGAGCCCACTCGACGCGGGTGTTAGGTTACAGCTGTATACTACTACTTTTCAGACGCACCGAAGGCCTCACTTGACATTATTTATACACAATTAACGGTTAATTACTTTACTATTAATAATAAAATATTTAGAGCGGGTAGAGTCAATTTTCGTTGGGTTGTCGGCAATATTTTTCGTATTATAGTTTTGTAAGTGAACTATTTTGTATTTAATTTTTCTTACGTTACACATTCATTCAACTACGTATCTAGTTTGATCTTTGACTCAGTAAATGACTGAATTTACCATTTAAGGACCTATTTTGTATTTAAGTCTTTGTCTTGCAAGTAACTTGCGATCGCGTCAAACAAGGAAGTCATTTAAGATTCGCTGTTCTTATCTTTTTACTTTGTCAGAGCCCTATAAATGCTTTTTACGTTAATAGGTGTAACATTTATAAATATTTTTTTACATCATAGCGGAAGTTTATTGACATATGTACCTATTCTTAATTGGGATTACGAGTAAAAACTAAATTAAGAAAACAATAAGTGGCGTACACTATTTTGAGTTTAGTATTGAGGATTGAGTCTCTTTAACCTAAGGTTTTCTATTTGTACAAAAAAAAAATCAAATCTGATTTATTTATCATATCATAAATGTCGTAATCGTATGTGTCGTTTGCAAAGTAGATTCACATTAACATTGTAAGGGTCCTGCGAACACCATTTGTGTCGTTAACCTACTCTTGTTCATGTCGCTTTGTGGGTGGCTCGCTTACCCCGAAATGTGTGTTATGCAACAAGTCGCAAGGATAACGCGTGTTTTAGTGCCCTTTAATTTAATGTTCCTCAATATTGAAACTGCCAAGACTAAATTTAATATGCGTTGAAGTGGTTTAAATTATAATTTTTACTCTTGAAAGAGGTTTGTACTTTATTTCTTTTTCGTGCATATTTCTTTTAAGTTTGCGACTTAAAGACCTAACCACGACGAAATAAATATTGAGTAAAACATTAGAATAGAATTATGTTGAAGAAACACTTGCGAAGCGTATATATAACGAGTAAAATGTAAATACATGAATAATTTATTGCATTTTTAGACTGGGCAAGGAAACAAGCCCCCCCTCACCAGTTTTCACGCATGAACATACGCTACATCAAAGGGTACCTATATGAAGATAGGTTGCTTGTGAAGAGTGGAAGGGTTAGCTGTCTGTCTGTCTTGTTATTAACAATACGTTAAATATTTAAATACCTCCAATGACACTATAAGCTTTTAATCCATGTTTTTCCTCTGTGTGTAAAATAGTTAATAGCGTGTCTCCCTGATGATGGTTTTTTAGAAAGAAAAAAGAAATAAATCTCAACCCCTTGAATGTGCATACTTGGGAAGTATCTTCAGATTTAAAATTGATAATTTGTAAATCTATATGTAAAAAAATAAATGTGCTTTTTCTCTTATCTCTGCTCTCTATCTCTCTATTTTACTCTGTTTAAGACTATTTAAAAAGAACTCACATATAATTTTAGTCTATTATATTACAGCGGCACTTTAGTCATACATCTATGTGTGATAATGAGATAATTCGTCCGACAGCCTTGTGGACGATTGGTCACCTTTTTGACTTAGTTATTACAACTATGATGACCATTAGTTGTCATGTTCACGGACAACTTTAATACTTTTATATTTTAATAACGATTTCTCTCACATTTAACATAGACACATCATCTGCCACATTTGAGACCCAGTCAGTAATCTCTGGGAAACCGAATAGCGATTTCTTTTTTCCGCTGCCTCTAAAAAGATTAGTGTTACTAGACTGGTAGACAATAGATTAGTAAATTTAGGAAATTAACAGTAGGTTTAGTTTTAATTATTCAAACTAAACTTTAAATGACAAGTAAGCACTGACTAGAGCTAAACGTTCATAATATTTTGTAAGCAGCCGTGGTAATTATACACCGCGTTAAATACGTATTAATTTTAACAGTCATTAAATGAGTAAAGGTTAAATTGTTCTCCCACACACATGGAGCCACTGTAAAGCTTGTTCCATCTGTTTATTTTTAAACTGGCTTATGTTTTTATAAAGGTCTAAAATTTGTTTAGTACTCGTTTTTATTTATTGAATGTAACCATCATTTAATATGGATGCGTGATAAGCACGCCCACGTAGGGGACGCCCCAGAAAATAATCCTATAATATATATATCGTTCATATAATTGACATTCTAAAGAAAAGCGATGTAAGGAGCAGCCGTAGCCTAAGACCATGTATGCATATATGTATATATGAATGTAGTAGAAGCGGGGAGGTGTGCCTAAGTCGCACCAAATGGAAATCAGTAACCTCTGCCTACCCCTCTGGGTTATGGGCATGAGCGATATATTTTTAAATCGGATTTACTTTTCTTAAACAGCACCATTCTTTTGAGGTCTTACAATGTTCATCCTGGACTTCATACTAGGGAAATAAGGCACTAACACCCTCATAAAACTTACACCGAAGCATGGCTGCCTTGCGATCTAATGAAACAATATTTTCATCGTCACCAAACACCTTATTTGATAGTAATCATAGTAGTGGGTGCGAACCTAAAAAAAAAAAGTTTTTAATGACTTATTGGTTGAAATTTTCAAATTATTACAATACCATTGCAACTATATTTATAATGTCTAAAAAATATAGTTGTTCGAGTAAACGTATAACTTTGTATCAAATCGTAATCTCTCATAGAGCAATACCATGTATAATATTATACATAGTGCAACAATAATGCGTCTATAGCACATACGGATATTGGAGTGAATACCTTTGCCGCCCACATCATAGTAGTTGTGCCACACAAAAAGCGACCGGAGCCGTGTGATTACCATAGTGTCGCAACATGCGCCGACAGCTCGGACGCGTGGGGGTTGGGTTGTCGCCCACGTGCCGACCCACCGTTACCTCTTAATTATAACGTGATAATATATTACATTTGGACCTAATTATCAAACATTTGGGTATTCGGCAACCAATCAGCGCCGTATTAAGTGATATTCACCTCTCATGCACGTTCATAAATAAAGTGGTGTTGCAGTTGATGGCTTTGGAAGATAAAATTACGCTTTTTTCTTTAATTGCCTCAAATCTATACCAATGGTACCACACCATAGCATGGGTACGAACAAAACAAGGATGCGTTATCTAGTTACTAAAAATTAAGAATAATCATATATGTATATAATTATTTCTTTGTATATTTAAGATACTCAAACAAATTAATAAAATCAATTAATTATTAAGCTTTTAATAATTAATTGATTGTATTCATTTGTTTGAGATCTCATTATCGCGATCAATAAAAGAGCGATGGAGTCGCTTGCTACTTTATTCCAAATTAACTTAAGTGATTGTAGTACATAGAAATTTGTGTACCAAATTACAACATCTGAGTCGCAAATTACATGAAGACTTGCGTGTACTCATTCAAAGGTATTAGATCCATTGTTTAGTTACTAGATATTTCTAAGCAAATAACGAAATCCAGGTCGAAACAATTATGTCCAACGTCTACCTATCGAATGATTGCAGCAATTGTATTGGTCAGGTGCGCTCGTGAAGGCCTGGTGTCGTCGTCTGACCATAAATATTTGATAAAGGACTTGAGTAGGCGAACCCGCTTATTAATTCATTGTAAATTATTTTATATTCAACGGAAATAGATAGAGAATATTTGTTAGTATAACTGTAGCTACGTTAAACATTAATAAGAAATGAGTTGGCCACAATCCAAACTAAAAATCTAAAACTTTATCCCATTGACAACCCCATAGTTGATTTTTTTTTTTAAATATTTATCTAGTGTTTGTTTTTCCTTTTCCTTAATTTCTTTTAATTGAATTGTAACATATAATGTAATATAGCTATAAATCTTGATGTATAGTGATAACGGAAACCATACATTTACCATTATCACAAAACTTTAGCCAGTTGTGCAGAGAATCGCGACTTTGTATTATTTATAGAATGTAATAAATAACACAGCATTACCTTTTTTGATTCTCTGATCGTTTTCTACTAACGTCATAAATCCTTAACAGAACATCTACATTAACTGTATACGTAAGCACACTTTGATAGATCTAAAATGGATCTCAAGCGATTAAAACAATTTGCATGTTAACATAAACTGCAGTCGATTCCGTGGTACGAAGGTCCGGTACATGAATTGCCTGCTTGCGTTGTGACGATTCAACGTCAGTACGTCCTATTGTCTACGACAAGACGCAAAAACAATGGCTCAGTATGTCTGTTGTGCGCTTATATAATCTATATCTACGGATAGTTACAACGGATGTCCGCTAGATGTCGTTCTAGTTTTAGATCTAAGTCATTATAATGTCTAATTACTTTACGCGGAACTTATACCTATTGTATGGTCAGCAGAAATTCGACGTCTGTCTATATGTTTACGGGGTTGTTTATTTGATCTCATCGTCATATAACTGCAGATGTGGTCGGCTAATTTTATTAAGAAAATCATAAATATATGTTAGGTCAAAATAAAGATAGATAACTGGAATATTAGAAATATATTTACTTATAAAATGTAATTTATTATTTCCGTTATCTTGAATACAGCATGGTTACGGGATACGAGAGCACGCCCATACATAATGTGATTAAAACTGCTCCTTCAAAGGAACAGTAAATAACAAAAGAATAAAAAAGAAAGGCGGGGTGATGCTTCCCGGGCCTACATTAGAGTTTGCTTTTTACACAGTACAATATAAATGATGCTTATTTATATAAACGAAAGTTATTTGCGATGTTAGCCTATTAATTATTATTATTTGTTTTTAATTTTTAATATGCCCGTTGTTTTATTTATTATTATTCCTTTTTGCGGTTGGGGTTGGGCAGGTCAAGCTCGCTGGTAAAATTAACGCCATAGAGGTGCGATCTTACTTCATATCTTAAATATCTTTTTTTTTATTAATTATCGTCCCAATTACCCAAAGGTTGTTGCATTAGCCAAAGCAGCAGGAGCCGACAGGGCCTCCTACTCGGGGTACAAAAGAAAACAACGTATTAAAAAAAATAATGTAATCTATAAATTTGTGATTTGTAAAATAATTTTTCTAATTCCTTCTTATTACACAGATGTTTTACTACGTATTTGCATATGACATAAATACTACATGCTACGTGGTATGTATAAATGTTATTCGAAAGCACTTCTCATTTTTTATGCGAAGAATTCTAAAGTTTTAGCGGCCTCACCGATTACAGAGGTCATTATGTGGCCTCGAAAAATTACGTATGTTATTAGACACACGCCTTCGGATTACTTCATTATCATTTAAGCAATGGCAGGTCGAGAAGCAACGGTTTTTGTTGTAGGCAAAAACATTTAAGGAAACTTGAAATTTGGAATTGATTAAATTGACCTAAAATAAGAATTCTCTAATGGATACTAGGTTATGATCAAGAATTGGACTTAATTCAACTTTGTTTACTTCTTCTTCTTTTCAGAATAAGAAAGATCCTTGTATTTATATACTTGTTTCGTTAAGTTATTCTTTAAGCATGGCAATGATCTTAGTAAAATGTATTGTACATAGGTTCAAGTACAGAAACTATTGCATAATTTGCATAAAGCAACTAAAGAAATACGCAAACTCTTGCCAGAATTCGCGTCCAACCCTTGTTTGGCAAATAGTAGAAGCGCGTTAGAGTCACCTTATTTGCGTAGCGTGGAATTCAAATTCTGGTCTACATACAGGGTGTTACATACTATAAGCGCCTGTATCTTATACGGTCAGGCGGTGTGCTCTGACGCCTGTTGCTGTGCTGATGTTTCCTACATACTAATACAAGCAGCCGGCTGCTATTGTGACTCATAACGCATTGTGTGGCCTGACTTGGTCGTACAGTCGCCATGTCTGTACCAGCCTTTAGTTTTCTTTCACTCGAATTTGGTGATGTACGTCTGAATTCGGCTCACGATTGTTCTTCATACGTAATGTTTTGTAGATATTGTATAGAGTTTTCATGTGAAGTTTATTCAGTTACCACTCAATTAATGTGCCAAATTTGAAACCTATTTTGATAATACATACTCGTACATATATGATTTTTATATTGGTCCATTATATCTCGAGATTTCGTGTTAAGATTGAGAACAGAAGATATGCAAATAAAAAAAATTCGCGTCAAAAAACGCGTCTGTTATGTTGTTCAGAGTAGATCGATTTATACTGGGCTTATGCGACTCTATCCACACTGTGGTATCGGGGCGTGGTCTTGTCTATTTTCATATGTTTCTATTAATTTATCCAAAATAACAGATTTATAAAATTCGATATTCAACTAACATGCAGCCGGCAATCGTATAGCTCCACTAAGGGTGACCCAACCCCATCGAAATACGCTCGTACGAGGGTGCAAATATTGAACGAAGTCACCCTCTATTAGTTCCTTTAATTTTATTGATTCTTTATATACATGGAACGTTACTGTTGTACTGTAATAATTAGTAAAACAAATAAAATGCAATTCATAATACAAGAATCGCTTTAAACGCTGACTTCCTGCTTACTATATGTAGTAAGTGAAACATGTTTCTAGGTTTACGATATAAATGTTTTTATCCGACTTCAAAAAAGGAGAGCTTTTCATTTCGGTTGCATGGTCTTTTGTTCGTTACCGCAAAACTTCGTTATTTATGAAGCGATTCCAAAAATATTTCTTTCGTTGGACAGTGGGCTCCATCGTGCGTTTCAGAAACAATGACATTCACAATTTTTAATTGTACGAAGGTACAATTGTACCGAAAATTGACATATTGGTAGACTTAATTAATACAAGCCCAGTTTGGATTAAATGGATGAATGGAAATTTAGAGTACTTGTAATGAGACAAAGTGTGGCTACAAATGACTTATAAATAAAACTAGGCGTTGCCTGTGGCTTCGAATGCATTCGTTTCTTATTTTCATAGCTAAATATTAATTTAGACATGCTTATCCCGAAAAGAATTATACAAATTTGAAGTCGTTTTTTAATCTTTAGAAGAATAATATAGAATTTTTATTATTTTTCGTGTAAAATCGACTATTCTCTTTTTAGCTGTATCCGCTTTAACTATAATATATCGTTTTACCAAAACTAATCGGAATTGAAGATTCGACGCTTTGATTCGCTACGATAATCGAAATCGTAATTGCGAATTCGTTTTTTGTTGTAAAAGTTTTTATTCTACTTAAATGAAGTTAATTTTACATTTAAGTAGATCTAGCCTAAATATACGTCGCGGGTCTGACTCGTTGGTTTTAGCTAAATGAAATTGGATAATTTATTTAATTTAAAATATAATAAGCTCGATGTTTCGAGGATATCGTTACCTATTTAGATAAATCTGTTTTCACACTACCACATTCCTATTCTCATAGGCTCCATAACACGCATTTGTATATACATAAATTTAGTTTATATTATGGTAATAAGGACACAAGGCCGCGGTCATAAACGTTTATGTAATTTTTTTATACGCAGTGCTTAAAATACCTTAATTACGTAATACTCACGGTTCAATTGAGAAGCGTTTATACTTTTCTAAATTCAAATTTGGAGATAAATTACATCGATGGACAAATGAGGCATGTAGAAAGCAAACATACATTAATTTTTTACCAAATTTTTTAGAAAAATGTTCTCTATTCATTCTAATCTAATCTATCAATTTAAAAAAACTGTCAAAAATTATTTTGTTGGTTTCGCTTTTACAAATCACATGAATGCGTAAATCGCTTACCGCTCCTGAACTGTAGCTGGATATGGAGTAAGATCACACCTTAGTGACGTCACTCATGCGAACAAGTTCATGTCGTAAGCGGAAACACCGCGAAGCCGCACTGACTTGGTGACGATCCATCAATGCCATTTCTGTAAATGATGGTACACATCATTTTTTACAATAATCATATCACTTAACAAGAAGAAGAAGCAGAGATTACAGATCTTTACAAGTCTACTCTTTATACGCACAGAATACCGTCAACTATTATTTTAAATATTCATTAACTTTTATGAAGGGCAACACGAAACGTGTATAGTATACCACACCATGGGGGAAGGAATAAAACCATAAGGGGAAATACCTTCCCAGCATTGATCACCACACTGCATGGCGTATTTTTACACAATTATCACCTCAGCCTATGATCGTCCACTGCTGGACAAAGGCATCCCTAATGATGCAATCAATGTGCTATAACCGCCATGCTTGGCAGGCTGGTTGATGATCGCAGTATATGCCACCGTACTAAGAAAAGGACGCTGCTGTCCGTCCTCCGGTGGTCTTTAAATCCAGACACAAGACGAACGTACATGTTCATGCACACAAATGTTTGTCTTGTGTGGAAATCGAACCCCCGGCCTGCGGCGTGAAAAGCAAGTGTCTTACCATTGGCCCAACCGGTCGTCACACAATTATCACTTGATATTCAGGATCTAATATAAAAGAAATATTTTTTACAAAACACCTATGTGTATGTATACGGTATATGGTAGTAAAATTAAGTATTCCGCAATGGTTTATCTTTGAAACGATACCATTAAAGTCCAATGTCGCATGCATTGTATGCGGCGTGCATCTTAACTCTGATATAATCGCGAATTTCGTAATCTAAGTGAGTCACATTAAGACCACAAATTCTTGTACAAATAAGTGATAACACAGTATGACTTTAAATATTTAAAGCGCCATCCTTGAAATAGAACACGCTATATTCTAACAATTACGTAAAAACTAATTTAAATTTCGCATCCAATGAAATAAGAGTTAAATTCGTTTGAATGCATTACGTACTTGGAATTTGTTATTTTGAAGTATCACCAAGTATCTTACCACTAAATAAATTCCGTACGTTATCAATACTAATCTTTGCATTGATAAAGTGTGGGCAGGCATGAATGATAACACTAGAGTCAAATAACCAGGAATTTATTTATTGGCTTCCATTTTTTTAAATAAATAAACAAAAAATAACAGCACATTTATTGTTATCCAAAATTTTTTTCAATTTTACATCAATTAAAAATTATGCGCAATTAAACAAAAGTAACAGTGGCGCCACTGATAGCCAAATCAATAGTCACAACATTCTTAAGATTAGATATAAAATAATTGAAAATATAACATTGGAAGAATTATGGCAAAACATTTTGAAGAAGAAAATGTTAATAGATAAACTACAAAAGTAAACAACAAACATACGTAATTTGATCAATGAAATAATTGAAAAGGAAAAAGATATATTCCAAATTCAAATAAATATACGGAAAAGAGGTGCTAACTCTTTCCACTGAAAAAGTGTACTAAGTAGGATTAGTGTAGACACACATGAATTTTAGCGTGATACCCTACTCGTTGGTTAGTTAAGCTATCGTAAAGTGGTTTGTTGACTTGGTCAGTCAGTCCTTGGACATTATCATATTGTAACTAACGTTATTAAATAATTAAAAATAAATTATTTAATAATAATTAAACAATTAAATACAATCATATA
>DWLR01003836.1:0-12929 GCA_018246295.1 Papilio alexanor hazarajatica
CGGCGATTTCCTTCTTTAGCGCCCTGCGCGCGTCTCTGTACACGTTGTACAGACGTTCCTCTTCCGCCGCGTCTTGGGTGGAGCGCCTCCGTCTGTGACGGGTGTACTGGCGTCTGGCGGACACGCAAGCGTTGCGTAGGTGTGTGAGTCCGTCTGACCACCAGTGCACCTGCCGGCGAGTTGGTGTTGGCCGAGCTCGCGACATTGAGCGGTCTGATACGTGCATCAGAGTCTCTCTAAACCAGCTCACCTCGCTGTCTATATTTAGTGGAGCTGGTCGCGGGCACCAGGACCGTATGATCGAGGCCAGCTCCAGATCTTCGGTGTTCAAGGTCTTTAACGACCAGCGAGGCCCCCGTTCCGGAGGGCCCTTGTTCTCGTCCGGGTGTAAGGCTGCCGATGGGAGAATTCCGAACCGAACATATTTGTGGTCGGACAGAGTCTCCACATCGGATAGCACGGACCAACCGGAGATGCGACGCGCGATGGAGGAAGACGCAAGGGTCACGTCTATGACGGAACCACCGTTCATGCGCACGCAGGTATATTCGCCTCCGCGGTTGGCTACGCTGAGGCCATGTTGTGCGGCCCAGTCCAACAAGACGTCGCCTCGAACGTCAGTGATCGGGGAGCCCCAGGCGGACGATTTTGCGTTGAAGTCCCGAGGTCCAGGAGGCCTAATTTAACCTAAGTTATTTAACGCTGATAATTATTAATGGGAATATAGATATTTTTTTAAATAGTTGATTAATAAATTAATAAGATTTTTATTTAAATCACCACATATGTATATTGTGAGAATCGGGATTTTTTTTTACGAAATGTGATAATGGCATCTTAAAAGATTAAGATTAACCAAATATACTGTGTTATTTTTGTGGAGTAGAAAAGAATACTGTTTTGAATGGCCTGATAACAAGTTTAAATATTAATTTATACATTTATCTAATTCTATTTTTTATCTTTTATGCCTTGTAGCAACATGGTATAAATTTTGAAATTTATGTTTGAACCTAAAATGAAATACATCACTTAATTTGTGTTTTCTTTTAATAATATTATTGGATTTTAAGTTCGCGTTTTATTATTCATATAATAAATGACTAAAATTATGATTTATTAATATAAAAATCTGATATAATTATAATAATAATAATAATATCCTGGGACAATATTCATTACGGACATCTGCATGCGTTGGTGACAACGGGCCTATGACATTCAGGAGAAGATTTCATAAAATTTATTTAACTCGCTTTGTAAAATCTTAATTCAATTTTATTTGATTTATTATATTGTGATATGGTAAATATTGTTATTTTTTATACTACATATATTAATACTTTTCTTTTGTAAATACGTACATATATAGATAATTACACCCAGACACAAGACAAACAGACATGTTCATGCAACAAATGTTTGTCCTGGGTGGGAATCGAACCCACGACGTGCGGCGTAAGAGGCAAGTATCTTACCACTGCGCCAACCGGTCAGTTAAAATATTAAATACCTATATATACGTATATAAGATAAAAGTATATACAAGTCATTAAGTTATTTATAGCTACGTCACGGTACGTTTAAATCTATTAATGTGTCAATTTTCGGTATATTTTCACTCATTCTTTCGGTACTCCTGCAATTATTCACTGGGCCTCGCCTCAGTAGCACAAAAATGTTATATTTTTAAGGTAGTTCATTTGTAAGGTAGACGTTTATTCTATTTTCATTATATGTATGCTACGTAAGAATGCGATATTCTGGCACAAGCTTAATATATACCTAAAAGGGTGCCCCGGCAAATGATGTAATAACTATGTGTGTTTTATACAAATAAACTACATATTTATTTTCTATTATCTTCAAAGTCCAGGGTTCAATGTCATTCAAAACTAAATGGGTAGCTAAATACACCAAAGTGTGTTAGCCAAAAACAAGAAAAAAAAAGAAACTAAATGGGACATAACTTAGGAATTCAATTTTTTTTAATCGGTTCATAAATGTCGAAGTTATGAAGTAACAAACAAAAAGCACAAACGAATTGAGAACCTACACCTTTTTTGAAGTCAGTTGAAAATAAAATACAGTTAACAAGCTGTTGTAACACAACCTGAAGATAATAACCAGTCTAAAGTTCCACTTGAGTCATATATGTGAATCACTTATTATAAAAATAATTATAAATTGTAACAAGTAGAGTATTGGAGATTGATAAGGATTCTTTCTTTAATAATACAGGTTGTCCTTAATAAACTTTAGGTAAGAAGACGTAATACGCAATTAATCTAAAATAAATAATAGGAAAAAAGGTTTAACAGGTAGTAATTAATTTTATGGCTCTTTATCAAATCTTATGGATCTTCGATAGTAGAACGTTTTTTGATATGACAGAGATCTAAAATATTCTTCTCTGTATGGATAACTACATTTAACCATATCCATTAAATCTTTATATTTTTCTTTACTCAGTCTTGGAACAGTCTATGAAGCCTATGGCCGATCTTTTTGTGCTCCACTTTTCAAATACGGTTCGGTTTCATTACGTCTTAATAAAGTATCGCAAATGAGTACACTGTTCATTAGGTTTCTTTCAGTGAGCTAGTATGGAACCCAAATATCGAGATTTTTTGTATATCCAGCTTTTTTCAATAGGTCAAAACTGTTTGTGGTCAATTCCCAGCTCTTCAGATATTTCGTAACTATTGACAGACTTGTCAATTGTCAGTTCATAACAGCGCCATCCGATGGGACAAGTTATGAATTGTAAAGCCGTCAGATGCCGAGAACTACAAATAAGACCGCCAGCGGGAACGTATTGAACCAAATTTGTATTACTCTTACTGACACTGCATTAGGTTCATAAATGTCACAATTTTTTTCGCGGCTTGTCTTGCATTTTTTCCTTTTTTGTCTTCTTCATCATGTGCTTCATTACTGAAGGTCGTGCTTGTCTTGACACGCATTTACAGATGTATCGATCAGCTGCCACCACGCCGCCCTGTCTTCGGCTTGTCTCAGGGCAGTCGGGATGCTGAGTCCCAATATGGTATGTACTTGATCGGACCAGCGGGGACTTTTTGCCCTGAATCTTTCCAACTACAGTCAATTTGTCCAAGTTGTCGCGTTGCCTTTGTGCAATATGTCCAAAATAACCAGGAACTCGTCGGTAACATAGCAGCAGGTTGAGAATGGACTTGTTCGTTTGTTTTGCAGCCCACGGTATGTGCAACGTTCGCCTCCAACACCACATTCGGCCATCTGTGTATGTCTGCGAATTTCTCCGTCACAGCCTCCCTGATTGCTTACCAGCGAATCTAGGTAGACCAATTCGCTTACAAACTCCAGGTCTGAAGGGTTCTCCCATGACTTTGTTTGCTTCTCCAGAAAGAGAAATGGCTGAACTGTTTGGAAGAGTCGAGACTGCAAATGAAACAGCCGGCCTTTCCATAAATAAGAAGAAAAACAATGTGGTATTGTCTGCATATCAGAGATTTTTGATTTTGTTGCCACCAACGGAAATACCTCTCTTATATCCCACTCTTCTAGCGCTGTCTTCATGATATATTCGCCATAGATGTTGAAGAGAAGAGGGGAAAAGAATCATCCCTGTCAGACTCCCTTTTGTGGCTTGTAAGCTGCGGACACTACGTAATTTAACCTAACCATTGACTCACCATTGTCATTTTTTGTAATCAAATTTTAAAATGTATCGAATTTCTCTATTAGATTTACTCACACTTTAACGGAAAGGAAAACAACTGAAAAATAGTTGGAAACATCGTTTTACTAATTTGTTTCTTTTTTTTTTAAATGTAACCTTTTTATACCATCAACACAAGCCAGATACAAATAGTATACAGCCAAAGAGATTTTGTTACATGTTTGTACATACCTATATGCGAATAGACCTTTTCCCCGACCAAATATTATTAATATGAAAGTTTGGATGGATGTTTTCTGCCAGGTAACTCCAAAACGGTTAAATACATCATCGACATTAATACACAGTTTTTATTGAATTCCACGCGAACGAAGTCGCAGGCAAGAGCTAATATCTTTTTAATACTTTACATCAAAAATATTATTTTTATATCTAAATAAATATTTTCACAATATTTGTAATGAAATGAGTGTAATATTACACAATATTACATTCTACTAAAAAAAAAAAAAATCGTTCTGCACGTAAGACTTACCAACAGTAAAATTCCTTGCAGGGAATAATGATTTGTCAATATGAAACCCATTAAGCTTTAATAAAATCTATATAAAAAGTCACATTTTACATAACACTACTATGTTTTAATTGTGATGAACTTTTATGAAGTTAAGATTATATGATAAAAATAATACTACAAGATAAATTCATCTCAGTAGTATTTTCGTGAACTGTTATATTTATCCATAAAGTAACGCTCTAATAATAAATCTCGCTCTATGCCATAAAATACTCACGCCCGTAACCTACAGAGATAGACACAGATTATGGATTTCCACTTGGCGCGATCCTGGCAAACTTTCTTCGCTTCTTCTACATCGATACATTTATGCATTCATGCTGGACGGTTACGGGTACCTCTTATATCGCCTTTCTTTAAGATGTCATTAATTTGACCGATATGATTTTTTTCTGAGTTGTCCCCTACCTACACTGCTACTCACTTTTGCAACAATCTATGTATGTTGTATGTATTCGTGAAACAATTTAACATACTAAGAGGGTCGTGTCATGGAAAAGGTTGAAAAACACTGCTCTTAAATATCTAAACAGACCGAAAAACTTTATGTTTTTATGATATTTAATGTAAATTTGGCTCAGGTACAAGTATCTTTTATGCGTCGGAAAGGTTAAAGCAGAAAAAATACAGATTTGAAACCAATAGAAAATTCTTCTCGAACATAAATTCTAATTCATGTATTCAAATTAGCTATAAATAAAACATATGATTTTTACAAGTGCTGTAGCATTGAGTTAGGGTGTAAGGATCTGTATTTGTGATTAATAAATCTCACCCATAAAGGAATCTGGATATCATAGCTAATATTTTGTTTAACAAAATGGAATTGGTAGATATATTTAACAGAATGTATAGTGGGATAGTAAGAATGTCTGACTTGACTGATTTTAATAAATTATAATTTTATGAACGAGTCTGGAATACCAATCTCAACTCAGGACTTGAAGCACTTGTATACGAAACTTAATAGAACATAAGTGCGACTTTAAAATTTACACAATTAAAATCTAACATTCGCTGAGATTAGCTAAAATAAGTAATTATAGTGATGTAAGTTTATATTTTTTAAAACCCAAATCAAATACAAAAATACGGAAATAAAATAAAAAAAAATAAATAAATGCATGATGACAGATGTACCAAGACAAAGTTAATATTTAGTTTTATTTATAATTTAATAACAACGCTATAATTTATAATTATGTAGTTTATAGCTATAACTTACAATGTATACATACATATGTATAATAAAACTGAAAAGTTTGAATACGCTGATCTCAAAAACTACCTATAACAAAAAAATTGCATTTTCTGTCCAATTTTTTAAGAAGGCCAGCCAACACACTATATAACCCTTTAGAGCCGAGTAGTGTTTGAGTCAGGACTCAAACGCTACTCGGCTCTAAAGGGGATTCAGGAATTTTTTGACGGCAATAAAAACCGCGGGCAAAGTAAGTTACTTATAAGTTGACGATTATAAATTACAACGATTATCGCCTTCTAAAGTTTTGCGACTTAAATTAATTATCCCCAATAATAACACATTATATATATATATAGCGACTTTCTGTCGAGTACTCAAAGCAGCATGTGGACTGACATTGTCATGAAGCAGTATGATGTTCTTCCTATTGAACATCGTCGGCCTCTTTTCTTGGTGTGCTGTTTTTATTTTATCCAATTGCTGACAGTACCTTTCCGAATATAGCCTTTAGTTCAGTTTCAAAAGCTCAAAATATATTGGGCCCCAATATCCCACCATATATGCAACATTCTCTTGTTCAGGCTCAACTTCGATTTAGGGGTGGAGGGGGCAGGTTTTCCGGAATCACAATATGCCCTTTTCATCCTCAGTTATCATTCGATCCAAGAAGGGTTCGATTTTGTTCCGTGCAAGCAGAGATGTGCATACGATATGGCATGTGGCATTTACACACATACCCTAGTTTCCGAATATGGTCCGAAATGGTTTGTTGAGCAGAGTCGAGCCTTTCCGCAATCTCTGATGTTGTCAGAAAAGGATTTTGCTTTAACATGACCTTGACAGTTGTTGGGAGTCTTGGGAGGGTAGCTGCACCGTTGAGATGCTTAGACGTCTACGACGCATTTAGTTATAAAAATTAAGAAAATAATGTTTTTATTGCTATTATTAAATAATACTTTTTGAAAGTTGGTGTTAATAACAATTAAAGTGTGTAACGAAATTAAGAAAAGTGCGATGTGATAAAAATTAATGTTATCAAGAGTAACTTTTTTATGACGGTGGATCGCAAATAAATCGAGACATATATGGTGTGTTAATAGTAAGTGCTCACTGCTCATTGATTTCGATCAATCAACGACAACAAATATATTGACAAATCGATAATATTTTCTCGCAGCGGTAATATTATTAATAATAAAGCAGTTCCTATAAGGTATCCTTGCTGAATAACATGAAGTACGCTTGATGTAGGAACTGGCTGCTAAAAAGGAATATTTACAATGCTTATCCTGTAAGGCTAATTATGATTTAGAATGGGAAAATATTAGCCAAACTAATGCAAAGATCTTTGGAAATGTCCAGAATGCATAAGCAAACGGGAAACACTAATACGCCTGTAAGAAGTACTGCGGCAATAACATGCCGGGACACGGAACAAGGGGCCGCTGCTGCAACAAAAGACACAGGAATGAACAACTTTAATATTACTTACCGTACCAAGAGCAGAAAACCACCTCTATCCAGTGTACAAGGTAGCTCGCTTACCGAAAAAGGTGCGTACGATATAACGAATATTTCTCGTAACGATCTGCTGAATGGCTTAAAATTTCTTTTGAGCGAAATGTTTGAAACTCAGATGGCAGGAATCTGAGAGGCCATAGCTGTAACGATCTGCTGAATGACAAAACTTTTTTTGAGCGAAATGTTTGAAACGAGCGGGATCCACGAGGCGAACCACAAAAAGCGATGTGGGCACACCCGCGCCCCCACGGCCGCTCGACGTTTGCCTCTCACGCTGTGCGGTGCGGGACTCCATGTTACAAGCTACACGCAGGAGACGTATAAACGTGGAGACAAAACTTAAATGTAAAACTTAATTTTAAAAAGCAAAAAAAAATGTTTTGTTATTTTAGGTCGAGTTCACTCTCAAAACTTAATTGTAAAACTAATTTTTAATAAATATTATATTGTGTTTAGTTATTGCTCATTTCGATCTAAAATTATAAAGTTATATAAAGTATATTCTAACAAGGCCTCATGAAGCTCTTGGCGCACTAACAATTACACCAACACATCATTTACACAGACAAATATTCGCATACATTAGACGTAAGAAACTCACTTTAAAAAAAAAATTATGGCAATGGCTAGTTCTAACAAGGCCCGTTGAGATTAGATCTATTAAACATTAGATCCATAAATACTGAAAAAAATGAATTGTTAGTAACGCTTCTCTGCTTCTTCTTCTTAACGAAAACTGTCTAGAAACAGGTGAGGAGGCCCTTGCACCTGCGATACTGAGCTACACATTTTTCCACAGGGCTAGACATACTAAAAAAGCTAGAGGTGTAGGTTTTTATGTTAGACAAGGAATTACAACAAAGGTACAAAAACATCCTACATCTACACGTGAACAAATGTGGCTGGAAGTTCAACTACCAAGTACCCGAATAGCTGTCGGCACTGCCTAGAGACCGGAATACGTTGGTGTTCAAGCAGCCCTAGATAGCCTTAGTGAGACTATTAATTCCATGGCACGATGTGACCTTACGTGTGTCCTGAGCGATCTTAACATAGTCGTGGCACGTTCAAACACGCCAAAGGCGCAAGGACTTGCACATTTTTGCCATCAGCATAACTTTGAGCAACTAGTCAGGCAACCCATCCCAATCACACGACACTCTGCTTCAAAGTGTCAAAACGCGGAGGTTCCACTGTCTAAGTGACCACGCTTTAGTAATTGTAGACTTTGACATAAAAAAACCAAATTAAGAAAGGAACTTTAATATAAACAGTAATTACATAATATAAACTTTAATTTATTTAATAAAGATTTAAAACACCTTCATTGAGACTCCATTGGTTATATACAAGATGTTAATTTAATGGTTGAAACATTAAAGTTGAAGCTGCGGAACGAAGCATTACGAAAGGCGTTGAAAGTAAAAAAAAAAGAGTGCTCAAAACTATTACCGCAATCTTAGGAACCTGGTGACCGCTACGATAGGACGCGAACGAAGAGTGTACTTTAACAGCTTTATTAATAACAACATAAGGTAACGTAAGCTTTATTAAGAACCCTGCTGTGTTATGGAACAAACACACAAACCCAAGCTTGATTCCGGATCATTTAAATGACCCCAATAAAATTAAGGAGCACTTCTTAAATTTACCAACTTGCATTAAAACAAACTTCAGTAGAAAGGATATGAATTTAGGTGAAATATCGGACCATGAAGAGCTACATTTAACCACAGAAGAGGAAGTTAAAAATATTATTTACAATATAAAAACATAGATATGACTAAGCTGACGTTGGAAGCCATGCTACCTATCATTACAAAAATTGTAAACAAATCTATTGAAACAAATACTTTTCCTTCTTGCTGGAAGAAAGCTCTAAATCTAAAAGATGCTATCAAAAGTACTAAAGAAAGTGGCACTGGTACAAGTGCTTAAATATCTAGAGCACAAAAATATTAGCCTAAATTCCAGGCATGTTTTCGCAAGTCACATGGTACAGAAACCGCACGCTTACACTTCACAGACGACTTGACGGAGGCATCGCATATGGGTCTTAGTACGATTATGGTGTTACTAGATTATTCTTGAGGTATTGATTGCCTAGAGCCAAAACTGCTTCTTCAGAAATTGGATCATTTCTCAAAAAACACCTGCTCTGGTTCCACTCGTTTCTTAATAAAAGAGAACAAACCGTGATTACCGAAGGCAGAGATGGTATAAATAGATGCTCCTCCGCCATACCTATTCAACGAGGTGTGCCTCAAGGTTCCTTATTGAGTCCAATTCTGTTTACAATCTTTACAGCTGATTTACCTATTCAAATAAAACACTGTAAGTACCACCTATACGCCACCGACACGCAACTGTATTACTCGTTGGATAGCAGAAGTATACGCGAAGCTATCGGAAAAATTAACGAGGATCTGAATATCTACACTTGGTCCCAGGAAAATTCTCTGGTTTTAAACCCATCCAAGTCTCAAATGATATATTTTGAGACCAAGAAACAAATTAAAAATGCATTATATCACGCTGAAGCTCAAATTAAGTTGAGAAAGCACGAGCTCAAATCAAGCTCGTGCTTTCTCAACTCAATTACGGCAGCTCAAGCTACAGTCCACGCATCAGTATGAAAACAGCAAGAGCTTGAGAAAAACTTGAATGGAGAAAAGATTTTCAACACGCAAGCCGCAGTGCTTTGTAGAATTTACTGAAAATACCAAAGCATAAATCAACAAACGAAATAAAAGAATGCAAAAGTATTTGGATCTTTTTATTTCTGAAAGTTTCATTCAACCTCCAGTCAAACATTAATATCTTGAATAATGTGAACGAACGACTTTGGTGCACTTGGCATATTTTATTGTACGCGCTCGCGTTATAGTAAAAGCATATTGCGTTTATTAAAATTTCGACTTTAATGGACTGGATTTTAATCGATTTTAATGGATTTTTATGATTTATTTATTGGATTTTAATGGAATGGATCTTAATCGATTTTTAATGGATTTTTTGGGTGCTCAACCCCAGGCCCGTGGCCGAATTTGAAATGGCCCGTCAGAAAAAAAAGGACCTCTAATGGCTCGTCATAGATTTCTGAATCGTCTATTTGGCTCGATTGTAAAAAAGATTAAGAATCCTTGGACTTTTAATTTACAGCGTGCCCGTATCGACACGTAATGTATATTGTATATCAATACGATATACATTACGTGTCGATACGAATGTATCAACATTGACGGATCTACGAAGAAGGCTTGACCCCTTGCCAAGCACCTCAAGTAGGTTGCTGGACATTCAACGCAAATAACATTCGATGAAGAAGTAAAATGAAAGTTCATATTCTCTTCTCACTTCAGGAACCTTCCTAGTGCGTTTTCTTTATTAATTGACAGATGTTATTAAAATGAAATTATCTCATAAATATAGTTATACATTACAATTTCCTGACTTGAAAAAATAAGACATACGAGTTCTCAGCATTCATATACTTGTCCGTTATTGTTCCACAGTTTGAATAAAGGACAAAATTGTTACATTTTTTATTTAACTTCACAATATTTGTAACAATGTCTCGAGATTCGGGATAAAGACATTTCTGTGCTTCCAGATAAAGCTGCCGGGAGAAGTCGCGGGGGGCGCGAATCATGACACGCTACCGGCACGCCAGGTACCTTTATATAGCTAAATACAAATGATAATTGTTTGAGTTTTGTCCGACTAATCAATTGATCATCTAAATCCAAAGTTAAGAAAGGTAGTGTAAGCACAGGATTGGAACAAGTTGCCAATGTTTTCGTCGACTTATGACGTGGGTACTTCAAGAGAAGGAACAGTTGTTACTAAACTAGTGCGTGTTTCAGCGCTTTGGACCACATCAAGAACGTGAAGAAAAGTTTGCGGGTGAAATTGAAAAGAACAAAACCTTTTAAGCAATTACAGAATAACGTGAATCAGTAAACGTGACACTGGCCCTATGTTGTTTAATCGTACAAATATTAATAGTAAAGTTCCGAGTACTGGCACGAAGTTAAAAAAAGTTAATTTTTTTTTCTTTTGATGTCAACTTGCTTAAATAACTTTTTATTACTCACAAATTTAGCTCACTGACTTGAGTCGCGCTAAATTTGGATTTCTATTATTTAGGATCAGTCAATGCTTCAATTTTTTATTAACTGACGTCAAAACTGCGGAGGGTCTAAATTTGGTTGTATTTTTCAATCCGTCATTACACGAACCGATTAAAAATATATTTTGTAGGAAATTATAGGGGTGTTCGCAAGTGGGTCCCATTTAATTTTGAATGTCATGGCATGGACCTTAGGTTCCGAAAATATACCGAAAATTGACATATTGTTAGATTTAAGACAGGTCTTGTTTGGATTTAATGGATTTGTAATGAGACATAGCGTGATTAGAAATTATTACAAATAAACTATTTATTTTACTATTCGCACGACTTCGTTTCTTATTTTATAGCTATTTTTTTGTAATTTGACTCCATGATTTTATATTTGGATAATAGATAACATGTGTAAAATAGTTATTATTACATGGCATAGTCATGACATTACCATGGCAACCGATATTGTAAATCAGGCATTTCTTTATTTCTAATCCCTAAAAAAGGAAAGAATTATACAAATTTAATGTCGGTGTTTTTTTGTTAAAAACATTAGAAGATTACTTTATTAAAGAATTTATTTTGTCTAACACACTAGGAATAAAACTAGTAGTTTTTTTTTATAATATGAGGTATCACCCGTTGATATAAACAATAAATAATAATATAAAATTTTATCGAAAACGAATTCTGTTATGTGCACCCATAGCAGGTCATATATTTTATACTAACAAGTCTATGTTCCATAGTAAATGCTCTTATATATATATATGATGGATATAGGAAAAATGTCTAATAAAAATAGCAAATAAATTTTGGATAGAGAAGTAGTGATTTAAGAGAGAATAGTCAATTAAATCTTAAACAGTAATAGAATGAAAAGTGACTGAGGTATTATTTACTGATTTGTCTTGTCCACGTGCAGTACCAGTTGTTTGTGACAACGCAGCCCGCCCCCGCGCCTCCCCTCTGTCACCACCCGTCTCTACGTCTCCCATGCCTCCACCGACTCCCAACTCATACGTTTCTATCAAAAAAAGGACGACTACAGACGTCTTAATAGAAATTATGTGGTATTACATCGTTAAGTATACCTCAACTTCCCAAATTAGTTGCTTAACGAGTTTCGATACAGCCAAAAACATCCCTTACTTTCTTAAATTAGTCTTTGCCGAGTCAATGAGAAACGGAAATAAATAATTTCTTCTTAAGGGAAAGCAGTATCCATTCCCTTATTCTAGAAGCCTAGTGTTAGCACATATTTTACTGTTAATGGAACTATTATGCTTATGACATTGTCCCTAGAATCTATAAATAATAGTTTGTTAAACAATTACAAAACCGAGAAGCTACACTTTTTGTAAACAATATATGAAGTTGTTGGAGTCAGGGCGTATAGGTAAAAGGAGTTATTTATTATTTATTATTATATTAGAATCAAGAGCAGTTTGTATACTTTGATCTTGGGTGGCCCCGGGGGACATATAATAAATACGATGCAGAATATAAATTGCAGCTCAACGAGCTTGACTCTGGTTGAGATTTCAATAATTTTTAGTATAAAAATTTATTTAATAGTCTTGGTAATCAATCTTACTTAACACCTTCAACCCGGCGCATTTTTTCGAAGTCTGTAAGGTCGCGGGGCTCAAGATTATCATTTGTTTATTCGTATTATATTCGTACCCGTTTGGTGGCGCCTGTTTGTTTACTATTTTTCTGTTGTCAGTGGCTTGAGTCAGACATTGTTGAATGAATTTGTACCTACACTGCCGGCCAAAAGTTTGAGACCACCTTGAAAAAATTACAATATTGAATAAAACTCCAAAAGTTAGTG
>DWLR01003837.1:0-12929 GCA_018246295.1 Papilio alexanor hazarajatica
GATGTAGCATTATTATACAGTTGATTAAATAACTAATCAAATTTTATTTAAATCGCCACATACTTTTAGTGAGACGGAATTATTTCACCCAATATGTGACAGTAAAAAAGAACACATTTAGAAAACCCTGATAATCGATGTGAATATTAATGATTAAATTTACCAAATCCTATTTTTTATTATTTTATATCTAGATAGCTAGATATAAAATAATAAAAAATAGGATAGGAAATAGGAAAAGTTAATTTTTTGACCCGCTTTGTAATAAACACGCAATCCCGTACAACCGAAACCTCCAGCCTAAATAGAACCATGATCAGCCCATTTGACAATATAGGTCGAAGGTCAAGTTACATTGGTAAATTCAAAACGTCTATTTTTAACTTTGTATTATCTTTGAACTATCGTCATTGTATAGAATATTATATACAGTAAACTAAAGTTTCATCTCAATAAAGTAAATAGTCATTATATAGCATTTTTTCTGACGAAATGTTTAACGTAACGCTTTAAATTGATATAACTTTTTTATTTATGCACCGACTTAGATGAAATAAAAACTTAATCTAACGATTGAAGCTAATTACTACACATTGGTGAAAACCGCATCCAAATCGGTTAAGCCGTTTCTGAAATTAGCGCGAACATTGCAACAGACAAACAGAAAAACCGACAGACAAAAATTGTTTTGAGTTCTATAGCATTGGTAAATACCTACCTGTAATAATTTTGCTAATTTATTTTCCATGTACAGACACCGATCAGTTACGATTTTATTATATGTATAGACTTACTTTTGCGTCTTTACTTTTAATACCGCCTATCTTTAGATGTATGTAGAACAAGCGAGGGAAATCCGTAATATCTGCTTACCTCTCTAGGTTAAGGGCGTGAGTGTTAGGTCCTTTAATGTCGGAATATAGTGGGTATTCGTGCTTCTAGGATGACCTTAGCAATACTGCCACAAACTTTTCCAGCGTAATTTCCCGTTTTCTGAGTAGCAAATTATTGTGAGGTCGGTTGTAATTTAGCAAACTCATTAGTTTAAATAAAATAATTATTTGTGTAAACAACACATACATAGCAATTTTAATTCGAACCCGGGACCTTTAGATCGTTCTCGGTCGTTTAATCTTTATTAATTAATTACCTGAACGCCGTCAAAAGTTTAAGGTGTTTATGTAGAGTTAGGTTATATAGAGATAGTGATGAAAGTATAAATAAATTTCGGCGTATATAAACAGACTTACCTTGTTGGCAGAATCTCCGTAGGTAAATATGACCTCAAAATAGATAACAGAACCCTAAATTTTATCTAAATCACTGGTTCGCCACGCGGGACAACAAATGTTTATAGTAATAAGTTGATAATTATTTTATTACATATCCAATATGTTACCATTTACATTCAGCATAACGCCCAGGAACGTTGCGACGGACGGACAAGAGCCCGAATTTATATTGAAAAAAAAAAAGTGATCGATTTTATAACAGGAAGTGTTTCTAAATTCAAAATGGCGACCGGTGTGTTTTTGTTTTCGGTGAGTGTGCGATATACGAAGCTTTTTTTTATTATAATTGTTTTGTTTTTAGGCGAAAGTTTATCTGCTTAGTTTGGTTCATTGAGAAAGTAGATTAATTGATACGAACACGAAGAAATGTTTGTCTTATAAAAAAATATTAATGAAATTATACTTGCATAAATTAAATTATTATTTTCTATCCTTAAACCGAATTAATGTAAGATATATTTATATGTTCATGCAAATTGGTTTTCTAACACTGTATTAGAATAAAGCTGTACAATCTTTTCTATTTATGTTGGTCATTGGCCATACAATATTTATTTTAATTTACTTGCTTGGGAGTTACATTTAAACGATCGTAAAGTTTTACACTTTTACATTTGGCATTTGTTAATACAGGCTAAGTTAAGGAAATAATCAGATTACCAATTACTGCCCCATTTTAACCATCGAAAGAAATAACACAGAGGGGTAGGCAGAGATTACAGATTTCCACTTGGCGCGATCACCTCTCGCTTCTTCTATATCCATACATCTAAGCATACAAGGTCGTCGGTTTTGAATACTCATTATATCGCCTTCTTCCTTCCTTCTTCCTTCAGGATGAAGGAAGGAAGAAGGCGATGATTTGATGGATAAAGTTTTTCTGGATCGCCAACTCTGCCATTCACTTTTAAAACACAGATTTTTCTTGTCACTCTCTCTTCATTCATACTTTCAACGTGGCCGAATCACCGACGCATACCTTTTACACAACATCCTATTTCATACCTCACTTTTCCCTTAAAATCCTGTCATTCAGTCACGCCTAACATACCTCAGGGATAGCGTTACTAATTACTTTTCGCTCAACACCTTTAACATGCCTGCCATCTCTTTTGAATCGTTACGATTTTTTTATATAAGAAGGTGTTAAACGAGCCAGCTGTAAAGTAAGTGATCGCTACTCATAGACATCTGCAACATGCATTTTCGAGTTGCAGATGCGTTGCCTACCTATAATAAATAGATCATGATATTCAGAAAAATTGACACTTCCTTCTTGTATCCATCAAATACTGTTTCCCTGCTCACTCTTTTTAAATACAAATTTTCTAATATAAATATAAAGAAAATACTTTTATTTAACTACGTAAGTTAATGATAGTTTTTAATTAAACTATTTTATGGAGGCAAAGTTAACTTATCTTTAGATATTACGACGCGTATATTTGTTTATGTCAATCCCTCCTACTTAGTAAGCTTTGCTTAGCTCAGTGTTTATATAGCTGACTTGGTAAATAATATTTATATATTTTTATACTACACTCTCGGTGATTCAGTGAAAAGTAGTTAGGTTCGTTCGAGAAAAGATATGAAAAAGATGTAAAGGTAAACGCCGAGGTATATCCTACAAAATAGCATAGTCTCCTGTCTCCAAGAACGAACTTATGTATATTAATAAACTCACTCAGTGCTCTGCATTGTAACATCATCATATATTGAATTCGAACAAGTCGGACTCACACAACAGATCTAATCATCTTTATTCTTTGAATATAATATATAATATAATCATCTTTTTTTTATCAATGGCGGCCATATTAATAATACAATAGTAAATTATTTAATAAATCCGACTGTTTTACCGCGTGACACTTAATTCTTCAAAATCGGTAGAGCCGTTTATGTTATAGCCGGTCACAATTGAATGTATGTATGTCACATACATACAGGCAGAAAACATTTCTCTCCTATCAGTCGGACATAAACGAACGAAACAAAATGTTTACCACGGCAATGATAAATTACAACCATCAGATATATGAACCTATTGGATCCCCAAAGGTTTGGTTGCATTTTCGCCATTAAAATTAACGTCGCTTAGTGGTAGAAAACTAATTAAGGTTGAGAACACAAAAAAGTTTTTCTCGTAAACAACTCTACAAATATGTTTAACCTACATGATTTTGCTATAAATTACAATACTTAAAACACACACACATTCACTTTTGTCTTTACACGATTTGTTTTGTTTATATTACTTTACTTATCGTGGCGGAGTAAAGAACTCTATTTAGTGAAATTAATTAGTAGATATTCAAGGAGAGAGCTACGTTCCGAATCGATGACACAAATAGAATTATATGTACTGATTTTTATCGGCAAAGGATAGTAAACAAGCAAGCGGTTTAACTGATGGTAGAAAATTCTTTCTAAACTTCCGAAATTCAATTTTAAAATACTAAATTCTACTTCCAAAAATCGGAATTGAAAAATTTAAGAGTAGTAATACTTTAAGAAAACAAAAAGCCGACCATGATTTTATTTATAAAACTATGGTTGTAATTATTCACCACGTCGAATGACGCCTCACACTTCCAAATCGGTCAAGCTGTTTCGGCCACAGGAGGTCACAATGCAACAGGCGTAGGTACATACTCGCGAAAAACGTTTGTCTTCTTTTGAATTAGTGGGATTAAAATTTATTTAAGATCAGGTGAGATGCTAGGTTAGTTAGATTATCATACTAAGCTTTAGCAGCTCTAATTATAGAACTTTAAAGTCTGATTTATTCTACAATTATTAAATGCTACATGGGGGATGTATCTATATCGTTTCTTTATTATATAGATAACTATGTATAGTTATCTATATTTACAGTCTATAAAAATGTTTAAATCATATTAACAAAGCTTAAAAAGCGCGAGAAAACTTACCATTATTCTGTACTTTTAGAAGTCTAAAATACCTTTGTTCAGATAGTAGTGATTGCTTAGTGCTCAAATTCGTCCATAATCCTTTATAATTTAATTTAGTGATTGAAAAATTTGTTGAACCATTTTTTTTTTAAATTAAATAACTCATTTTTAAAGAGCTAAATGTCGGTACAAAAATTAAATATAAACTAATATGTCATATATTTTATAACTTAGACAAGTTTTTTTAAGAATTGACACCAACCCTTGGTTCACATTTACATTAATTACAGGAAAAAGGTGATAGCGAAGTGAAGACGATAGCGCGCAGATGATCGTTGTAATTTGATTCACTGTGATTTCATTGCCAAAAAAATGTTTTTAACAAATTGTAATTTTTTGATATCATAAATTTCATCATGATGAGGCTATAAGTCCAATTCTGGACATATGTCTACCTCAATGCTTTCCGCATGCGGAAAGGAAGGCGCCCCAAGCTTCTAGTCCTCATCTGTGGCCTCCATTCCAAGATTTATTCTTCCCCCGTCTGCCGTCGCTAGATCGACAGATGATCGACCAATTGCCACTTCAGCCTACTGAATTTGATAATTTTTTTCTTACTTTCAAATGTTATTTTTAAATAATTTAACGATACCCTAATTGTAAATATTTTCGATATGCTAATTTACATAATTGTAAGTAATCTTATATATAGTGTACGGAAAAAATTACAATCATGACAAAATTGTAATTAATAGAATGCAAACTAGGGTATCGAAAAATTGTTTTTAATAAAATATAAGTAAACTGGGGATATCAAATTGTTAAGGTCGAGTTATTAAATGTAAACAAGTCAGTGGTTAGAAGCGTCATAGGGGGCAATATTCTTGCGGTCCTGTCAATGGTTGTGATAAGTCGAGGGGGTCACAAACAAGTTACGTAAACGACTGTACCTCGAAGTACCGTAGTACTTAATAATTAGGCAATACAATGGCAGTAAACATTGGACGTCACTGTCGACCTAATTCGAGACAATTTTCACAATAACTCGCACTGGGTAACAACAACGTTGTCCCAGTTTTGCCCTTTTTATCGTTATCTATTACACTATTGTTTTATCTAATTTAAATTGTTTTGATACGACACAAGGGTTACCAAATCGTTTCGATGACAGGTATATGTCCTAGTTTTACTTTGGTACAATCAACCAGTCTGTTGTAAGTATTTAAATTAAACGCTTATTCATATCTATAATTAAGGTTTGCATACCACACTATAATACCTTTACTTACTAGGTACCAATTTTTGTAAGGTTAAGTTACTTGGACGATACCAGCTTTTTCGATACTTTTAAAATTATTCATCGTTTATTTTAAATGATCTAAACTATGAGTTTTTTTAGAGGCAATAAGATGTAGTGGCTCATTCAACTTCGATCAATAATTTACCTTTTGTTGAATGAGACTGATAATGTTATGAGTAGACACTATCCTAATATGATATTTCTAGAAAGGGACCTTTGCATATGATCAGATTTTGGTTCTTACTTAATTTTGGTTTACAATCTATATTTTTCTTCGTAGAATTGAAAACACACAACTATATAGTTTTTAACAATAACGGGAACGGTCCTTTAATATATCGCGAATTGGTCACCCAATCCATTGTAGTAATAATTAACGTAACGTTTCCGATAGCCTCAGTATCGCGTAACAAAGGCCGATTGGCACTTTATCTCTTTGAGCAGTACAATTCCGGCAACTTTTCACCGTCTCAAAGAAGACAGTCGAAAATCGATGCATATTTATGAGTAAATAATGGACTTGGTCCCTTGTTTTCAAAAGTACTTTTGTAATTTTCTTTTGTCGCTGTTAGATCGCGCTTCGTTAGTTCTGTTATTTTGCAAAGTGAAAGTGATTTGGATAGCTAACGGTTACAAAGAATTGGTCACTTCAGACCGGAAAGCCCTAATAATGTTATACTACTTACATTTTCATACACTATGTTTACATTTCTCCTATAATTATGTATGAAGGAGAAAGGTACGAGTAGGTGTCACATAATAGTCCCCTGCAAGGAAAACTAAATGAAATCATGTTGTACTCAGTTCTTTTAATACAGCGCGCTATAATTTTGCTCGATCTCACGAGAATTTGTATACGTAAACATATGCCTTTCATAATCCGGAGTATCATACAATAAGTCGGCTTTATTGTTTATTTTTAATTATTTTGTGTTACAACATCTCTTCAGAAGTGTATTTGTATCTTTTAAACAGGAAACTATAACATGTTTGTCCTTGTCCACAGAAAAGTTCCGCCTTGGGTCTGTTCCTATTTTTAAATATAATCGGTCTTTGCATACGGAACTCGAGTGCGCGCCCACCCTGGCTCTCCCCTGGCAGCGGGGTCTTCACAGAATCAGCTGAATGTCATACTGATGTAAGTACATTCAATATTATTTTTATGGTAGAATAAGACAAACGGCTCGGTTCACTTGATGTCATAGCCATCAACAACTAGTTGCAGATGTTTTTCCGGGTTTTTATGTTGAACAGAGAAAAGTTGATTTAGAAATGGAGAAGAGACAGAGACGGGTTTTGTCTCAACCTCCTGTTCCTATATTTCACGCCTCTTTTCTGTGAGAATGTGACATTTCTTCGCTCAACAATGTAACAAATAGAAGCGTTTTAACTAATCGTTTAAGTCGGTGGTTTTAAAACTTTTACGTTTACCTTTTACGAAATCCTAGAAAGATAGAGCGATTCTAAAGATTTTTACGATTCTATTTTATGAAATAATTAGTGGTTCTAAACCTTTTAAAAAATTTAAATTCCTTATCCCCATAGGATGAGCTGCTAGACCTGTGCCAGAGGTGTGCCAAGCTCACTAAGTCACGGCTGGCGTACCCTGCGTGTTGCTCCACCGACCTTCAGGCGAGGAAGTGGTGCTCGGATTACGTATATTTCGGCAGAGGACAGTACGACTTCTACACGATTTGATAGTTTGGTTGAGTCTGGAGCTGACTTTACCCACAAAATGTATTACAATTTGGTTGTAAAAGAAATTTAAGATGTCGACAAGCTTTTGAGTTTGAGCAGATTTATAATCTATATCTTAGAAAACTTTAGGTTTTTCTGTGAATGATGTGAGAAATTGTGAAGAAATTTAAAAATGCAGTGCTTTTAATCCTGAAATATTTCCTACATTTACAATCTGACAGAGAACTGTCCAAACTTTATTTGCAAAAGGCTGAATTTGATTTGACATGGACTCCTAGATTAGACGTGAGTAAATCACAAATATTTGTACTCAGATATTTTTAGTGTGTGTTCTTTCGTTCTGGTTGGAGTAATTATAGATGACACCGCAACACTAATTTTATGCCCCTAAGCGTTGTATAAATGTCATGGCGACTGTATTCCGGGATCAATGGTTAATTAGTGAAATTATAACGAATACCAAATAACGAAATTTTTTGTCATTATATACCATTATACACCATTTATATACATAAAACATTATAAGGCAACAGGCCTTAAATTTTATATAGTTAAATTAATCAGCTGATAAATAACTTGATAATTAATTAACATATGTATTAATTTCCGCTATGTGGCAATCAAATGTAATTTTGTTATCATAGTAGGTACGTTATAAATATACGTACGGATAATTTATCGATACTGGATTAAACTGGTTGGAATTGTCCTTGGTTGAAAATATGTATTTGGTTTGTAACAATAAATAAATCTGTGAAAAGTTATTTATATTGAATACCAAGAATTAAATTGTTATAAACAAGATGGAAATTGTTAATTTATTAAAGTAAATAAATAACTCCAATGTCCATTCAGATTTCAAACGTGGTAAGCATAGATAACAGATTTTTTATAATGAATAAACTAGGCGCTTGACCACGATCCCACCTGGTGATAAGTGGTATGTGGTCGAAAAATGATACACACTAGTTTAGTAACAGCCTATTCACCCTTCTCTTGAAGGTTTTTACCAAGATTTTTTTTCCCAAATACTTAGAAATTAATCCGAACGAAAACAAAAAAAAAATGTTATTTTTTAAGCATAACAATATGTTTTTCTTTTTTGGATAAATCGTTCTAGTTTTAGGTATTACTATTTTGAGTTTAGTAATCAATATGTAAAAGTATACACTTTATACACCAGACCTTAAATGTATATACTTGTTTATATAAATGATCTTTTATAGTAATGCTATAAATAAATAATCTTTTAGAGTAATGCTATAAATAACTGATAAGTTAAAGTAACTTGTATGAGACGTTTTGTGGGTAGGAAATAGTTCCCATCAAAGTTATTGCTGTGATATTTTATTATTTTATAATTTGATGCGATTTTGAAAAAAAAAACGAATTAGGTTATGAATAAAAACGATGGAAAACATTATCTAACATTGTTTCATTTTGTTCACCATTTGTTTTAAGTCCGCTTTGAAATGTTATTGTTTTAAACACTTCCAGTTGCCGAGTTTTGGTAATTATAATCAAATTCCATCTACAGCACCTTGATTTTTGCAATTCCTCCATGGTAAAATTAACACTCAACTCAAAATAATTAAACATATATCTACTCACTATTTTTTTTCAGCTTCTTTCTCGCTCGCTCAACTCCCCCAAGAAAGTTTACTAATTAAATTCATTTGCTTTTTTATTTGTTTCGAATAAACTCAAGAAACTACTGAACAGATTTTAAAAATTCTTTTACAAATAGACTCTTTTCAATAAACAAATAACTTAGATTATATTTTGTCTATTTACTTGAGCGAAGCAGGGCCCTGGAGCTGCGTTAGTACAATAGATAATTATTATTTATAAATCGACTATTTGTTTATTCTTTAAACGAAATGCAATAAGACAATACATAAAAATCCATAAATTATTTATTATTTCTATCATACAGTATCATAACAAGTTGCTTTATGTACAAAACCTTTGCTAAGTTTAACTTCATCTAATATTTAGTATTTAACACTTTGATTCGATCATTGGTCTAATGTATATAATGTAATAATGTTAAGTCGAAAAAAAATAATGTTAAAACTTTTAGGCGAGAAAAAAAATTAAAAAATATGCAAATGTGCATTTTTCAATTTCGTTTTTACGGATATTCACAAAAATATAAAACGTAAACGCAATAAAACTGATGGACAATTTAAATTTATCCGTTTAATTGTTTACGATAAAGTAACACATTATTTCCAAAATTGTATTTTGAAATGTTGTAGATAGATGATATTTATCTTTTTTTAATTCACAAAATACAATTATGGAAAATATCGAATACAACAATTATTTTATTACAATATATGTATCATTGCATCAATGACCAATCGAAGAGTATGATTTTATACAGTGATTTGAGCACCTTGCTAATGTGCATTTTGTAAAATACTAAAATATAAAATGACAAACATCTAGAATCAATATTCACGTTATCAAATTATATTTTAATATTTCCCCCGAATTTTTATACATTAGTGCGACTTTAACATTATATTTAAAAGTCAGTTTAGTTACACAAAACAAATTTAATAACATAACCCACTAATGTGGCACCACACATTGATTAGGAAAAAGAAATTGTAAATAAGAAATAGTAAACGTCGTTTGTAATGCTCGTGCCACACTAGATTGAAAAAATTATCACAATACAAAATTATTACAAAAAGCGATGTTATAAAAACACGGTGGATAGCTTTCAAATTAATAAGTACAATACAAATTATGCACTAAATAGAAATTCGTATTTCGTTGCAATCGTAAAAAATTAAAACAAACAAAAATGTAAACTAAATAAATAAATGCCAATTAACCCTACGGGCTGCATATGACTTAAAATGTCCATGTGACTACGTTCGTTCAATTTTGCACCAACTTAGCTCAATATTTGCGCCAACAAGGCAGACTGCACTAACTTAGCACAAAAATTGTGCGAAAGAGTCAAACTTTGCACCAACATTTGTACCAATTTAGCACAAATTGAACTTCGCTTTACGTCATTCTATTGCGAATAATCACATACTTAACTTACGCATCTCTAAATCTATCTCTTTGGATAGTCTTTGACTTTGCTAAACTACAATATACACTGTTGTGGATGTGATTTACCGACCGAATTCGATCTTTATCGTTATTCCTAACAGATCCATTTTCGATCGGATATTTACTAACTCAACAAATGGTTGACTTTCCCGCTTGGACGGACAGACAAAGTTCTCTAACTGCGTTCGATATCTTTCTAAAAGCCTGTTATAGCCCGCGAAATCTGTTTACAACTTTATGTTTCAAATAGTTTTACCAGATTTTGCGAATTTATAGGCCAAGAGAGGGAGGATCCAATAATACATTGAGACTGTAATTGTTCTTACATTATGTGACAGAAAATTATGTCAGATGCAATATAAGATACGATACTAAGAATAGTGGACACATGTATCGATATAAAATAAATGAATTGCTTTAGGATATCAGGAGTATTACTGCACACAGAAAAAAATTAAGAAGTAAACTAATGAAAACTATTGAAATTAAAGTGTGATATATAACAAATATATAATATACAAAAGAAGTGTGACAAAGAAATGAAATGAATACGAAGAAAAATATGTGTAGATAATGAAAGTGAAAATAGAAATTATTTGGGAGATATTTAGATAAGATATTTAAAAAAAATTAATCAAATGGTTTATTGGATTCGTTTTTGTTAGATAATTCGGTTTTGTTAGATAACATATGTCATTTGACTTGAGTTAAAAATCATAAAATAATGTTTTACTTTTTGCAACATAAAACGGTGAAATATTTCCCGTGACACCTTGTTACAAAGTCAAGCCAAATACCCTGTTCACGGCACAACACCGCGACCTGATAAACCTTCCAACTTAGATCCCTCGCTTAGCTTCTCGGTAAAGAAATGGAATTGACGACAATCTTAAGTATTATAATAGATTCTACGAGAGATCGAAATTAAGAAAATGTCATTGCTTGATATTACAATATACAATTATATAATATGAAAGGTTAATCGTACACAATGAAACTTTGTATTTATGAAATTATAGTTTCATTGAATACCATAAAAGATTCACTGTATAAATTCAAAGTTTCACTGCGAAAAAAGGAAAGCAATTTTCAAATTAACTGTGTGTAATAGTGTACTCAGAATAAGTTGTTAAGTAAGCAATGTTGTATGTTACAGTGTAGAAAGTATATGGCTGCAATTTTGTAAGTAGTATTGGCGTTACTGAGTAAGTAGTTTGGCGAATTAAATTGTATAGTTATTGGTAAAAATTCTGTTTTTTAAAACAAATAAATAAAACACCTCAGAATTAACTATGCAGTTGATTCAGATGTGTTTTAATTTTTTATTACTTAGATTTTTAAAATACAATCGTTATCAAAACCATATCTTTACATATAGAGTGATGAGATGTGATTATTTCTATTTGGAATTATTATTTATATAAGAAAACTACGTTTTATTTACAATCGTGGTTACAGTAAGCTATCCTGTACATTCAATCTATTTTATATGTGTGTGAAGCTTTAGAGTCGATACAGACATTCAGGCTTTTGGGTGCAAGGTGCAAGGGTATAAGATTAAATTGTCAAGTTTCCTATAGGGAACACGTTGGACGCTAATATGATTAGATCAAATGCCTTCATGAGTATAGTGATTTCCTTAGTTACATATGTAAATAATAACATTTATTTTATACCATGTTTTGCTCTTAATTCTGCTATTTTATGATCATAGTGATTAACAGGATAAGAATTTAATTTGTGCCAGGTGTCGGAATAAGATTGTGTCAGCGAATTTCTTGGCAGATCATGTTGTTTCGAAACTGCATTGTTTTACGTTATTGTGCGTAATTCTCATATATTTTGGTAAAACTGGTACGAAATGTGGTTCAATGTGGTTCAATTTTTAACTAGTAGAATAATTCTTAACTTTCTTTTCATTTAATTGTGATAAGTTTACTTCAATATCAAAATAAGTATTACTAAAATCATTCAACTCAAGTTATCAGTGTTTCTTTTTGCCTATTTCATTAGTAGTATGGATTTATATAGTTGTAGTTACGGCGATATGTCTACTAGACATGTCTAGACATTTGATCAGAGCATATCATCATCAGAGTGTTTGTCGTAAACTTCTTGCATCTTCAGTTGTTCTTTTACTTTTTTCATCTGTGCGTAGATTGAGGCAGCCTTGTAGTTGATGGGCCCGTAGTCCTTGAGGTCGACGTCTGCATACACGAACTGGTCGTCAGGTTTGAATGGCTGGAAGACAGATGATATTGTGATTAGGTCTATAGCTGCATGATTTGGTTCTAGTACTTTGAGTTATGTCGTTGTCTGTTTTGTATTGTTTTTGAAAGTTGTATATATATCTTAGTAACTTGAATTTAAATCTTTCTATCTTATATTATAAATCCTAACGTTTGGATGGCTGGATGTTTGTTACCACATAACTCCACAACAGCTGAACGGATCTGGATGAAATTTGGCACAGAGATAGAATGTAGTCTGGAATAGCACTTAAGCTACTTTTAATTCTAGAAAAATATGAGTTTTCCGTGGGATATTATCGTTTTTTGAATCAATACACAACATATATATGTCTCAGGTAATATGTGTTAAATGATTTGATATAATTTAGCAATAAAATAATTAAAGTTTGTAAAA
>DWLR01003838.1:0-12929 GCA_018246295.1 Papilio alexanor hazarajatica
CGTAGGGTCGGCACAGTATGTACTACTCTTCCATATATCCTGGACTCTACTGTAGTCCATACTGTAATTGGTTTTGGTTATAGTGTATATATATATATATACGAGTATATATAAGGTATTTCATATAACATTATAAAACAGCACAAAATACATATACTTAATTTGAATTGAATTGCTTGGATTGATTTTTCCAGAAGTTGGGGTTACATATTGACGTTTCAACAGCACAAAAGATGTAAGCAGCCCAACATTAGACTCGGGTTCAATGAGTATTCCAATCTGTGCGTAGTTGCAGTACTGCTGCTGATCAAATGCACCACCAATTTTGTTTTTCGCATATAATTTATGTAGTATATCATTATCAAAGAACAAAGATTTATACAATGTAATTAAATTAATTTAAAAATGTTTAAGTCATTATAACGTCAAACGTCAAACTCACTAAATCGAAATATTATATATCAGGGTAAAAATATCTAGGAAAGATTTTTTTTTAAGTAAAGAGAAATTACAAATACATTGCTCAGGCCTGTAATTTAGGATGGCAATCCTGGTTGCGAGATTAGTCGGGCTGTGACCTGGATATTTTTTAGCTTCGTTAGTAAGAATAAAATATTTAGTCCGATAGGAGTGGAACTGAAAAAAGAATAAAATCATTAGCTTAACATTAAATTAACTTACTCTAGAAGTCAATCAATAGTCTTGACATGTCAAAATATGCATTACTCATTACTTTAACTTGCCATGAATGAAGAGAGAGACAAGACAAATCTATGTTGCAAAAGTGAGTGGCAGTGTTGGTAGGGGACGTCCCAGAAAAATGTATATCGTTTAAATCAAAAAATTCTTATAAAGAGGCGATATTGGGTATGCTCGTAACCGATGAGCAAACATGGATAGATGTATGGATGTAGAAGAAGAGAGAGAGGTGTGTCACGATCCGATATCCGATGTGACATCCGTGATATCTGCCTTACCCTCTGGGTTACAGGCGTGAGTGTGTTACAAACAAACTACGACGATACTGCGATCTATAAGAAAAACAACATTAGCTTTAGCATGTCTTGACAACATCTTGCCATTATCGTTCCTCGAAGAAATGTCGATAGTTTATAGAGAAAATGTATAAAATGCTATTTAAATTCGATGGAGGTATTTATCGGTCGCTGTACAGGCATGTATGTACAGTCAAGTTCCTTGGCGGTATTCCACTTTAAAAGAGACAATTGTTTGAACGTTTCGTACGCCTTGAGACGTTGACAGAGAAACAATAACCAATACGATGTTACTTTGTCCGACATACACACAACGTACACATTTAGTGTTAGGACGAAAAAAGGTCGGACAATGTTGTAACAATAATAATAGTATCCGTAAATAGTCGCAAGGAACAAGGCAATTTTTCTGTAAGTGGAATACCGCGAAGGAACTCGACTGTACATTTATATGGGTTGCCATCGCTGCGATGTGTTGGTTTGAATTTTAATACCTTGTTCTCACGTACTTTTTGTACCTACATTACTTACCGTGAACTCTTTAAAAAAATCTGAGCAATGTTGTAAAAACTTAAATTTAAATATTCGTATTCAAACTACAATAACAGTACCCAGTTTTTTTTTATTATCGTGCGTGTGAAATTTAATATACATGTTTGGTACTCTGTAAGCATGTGAAATACAATTTACACTTATTCTAGAATTCTGTGAAAGTAATACGGAGTCCATTAAATATTGATATTTGGGTTATGGAGATTTTACTTTTATTAAAAACAAATTCTCATTTTGTAAATTTTTATTACAAATAATCAACTCAATTGTCAGTTTTATTATCATTACTCAAGCATAAATAAAAAAATGTGTAATTATTTTTCCACCCAAATTTTGATTAAAAAAAAAATGTTGTTGGTTACATTTATATACTTACATATTTATAAAGTTTGACCTAGTACAGAACATTTTAATAGTCTATGCCCCGAGTGTTGCCACCAATTTTAATTTTATTTACTTGATAGATTTCGCATACCTTATAAAATATTAAAAAAAAGAAGATAAAGAAACTCATGTCAATTATTATTCCCCTTGCCTATTTTCCCACGTTTAAGTGGGGTCGGCAGAACACGTGTCCTTCTTCCACGCCCTTCTATCAGTCGTCATCTCAGTAGTCACTCTTGCCCATCTTGATCACTTTCTTGCCCATGTCATCTTCCACGCAGTCAAAATCATGTCATTTATAATATAAATATACTGCTGTATATAATTTAAATTTAATTATGAATTAATCACGAAGGAAAACTTGTTAAAACAATAACCAGTTAGGTTTGCAGAATTCGCGAAAATGTACAGTTTTTTCTGAGGTTAATGTATTTTTATAAACCACTATTTAATATCTACAGTTAAAATTATTATTCCGCATTACCCATCCACTAATTTTTTTTTCTTACACACGAAGAACACCAACAAGATTATTTTTATTATAACTGGAAAAAAGTTAGTTTAAATGAATAATTATTAAGACTTCAATAAAGGAGGAGGTTTTCGATCCACTTGTATATTTTTAATGCTTGTTACCACAGAATTTTGTCATTTATGAACCAATTTCATTTTTTTTGTTGTAAAGGACTCTTTTGCAAGTGGGTCCTATTTAATTTTTTAATGTCATTGGCTCTTGGTTCCGAAAATTTACATATTGGTAGGTTTAAGACTCTTTGGGTGTAATGGTATATTATTCTTTTGGTTTAATTTGTTATGAGATGTATCTCTTTAAATGACTTATAAATAAAATTATATACATTTGAAATCGGTGTACGTTTTTATTAAAAAAAGTTAAACGATTATACTTCTACTTACTTCGGGTCTTATCTATTTGTTATTGACACAGATCGTCAAAGTATTATTTCCAAGTTTCTTGCATTTCTTGTGTAGCTAGCGCAGAAACCGGACTGATCAGACACAAATTGCTTCAACAAGATATTGCACGGGAACTGGCTTCGTAAAAATGTTCAGTTCATTTCCCGCTCAACGCGGCCTCACGATTTCTATTCATACCAAATCACGATCTAGTCGACTGTCGGTTTCATAATATAAATGAAAATATACACTTTCAATACGAAGTAAAATTATTTTATGATCTATTTACTAGTCCTTACTATATTCCATACGCTAAAATAATAAGTGGTGCTATCCTTAAGAAGTTTAAGCAAGGGGGTTTTTAATCAACTTCGAAAAAAGGAGGTGGTTCTCAATTCCCTTGTACTTTTTATGTTTGTTAGCTCGGAACTTCGACATTTATGAATCGATGACTTACAAGTTAGGTAACTTTACTTATAAGTCATTAAGTCATGTAAATCCATATAGGTATATGCATTTACAGGTCGCGATATATAATGTAATATTTTATAGATAGACTCTACTCGGGTATGGAGAAATGTAAATATTTTTCATACACTCGTAGTCAACCTTGGATAAACTCCACTCCACGCTGCGATCTGACAAAGCGTATAATTGCACAGCGCCATTGAACTGACGCTCTGCGCGTGACGTAATTGTGCGCTAGTGACGTAATTGTGTGCTAGTGACGTGAATCTATTTCTCATTGCACAAATTTGCGGTTTTTATAAATACGTAAGTATTTTTTTTAATCATTTACGTTCCACTTGTAAATGTTTTAGGGTTTGACGTGGTTAGTAATGGAAATTTAATTTTCTACGTAATTCGACTAAATGTTTTTCTTACTTCAACATCTGATTTTGCATTTTATTTTTGCTGTAATCAATTTGAATATTCAAAAATAACTGTACTTAATAGTTTTACTTTTGTCGATTTCTTAAATTAATTACGTATATAAAAGAAAAAAAAACAGGAAAATGTAGTAAAAATACTTTCATAAAGATCACGATTTCTAGAGTATAATACATAAATAATAACGGGCTAAAACACAGTTAGGCATAGATTGAAAGTAACAAAAAATAGCTATAGCTTCCAAACTGGAAATAAATCGTCGCGAAATTAAAACACAAAGAAACAAATTCGTCGAGATTTGAATAATAAGCTCTCGAATAAATACAGTCCACAAATGATTGGCTCTAAAATGTTTAATATTAAACGATTCTAGCCATAATCATCTGTGAATAAGGGTGAATATCGCGTACAATAAAATGAAATGTATAATTGCAATACCAACCGTACTATTAGAAACGGGTGTTCTTGCAGATAACAAATACAATCGTGGATCGTGCGTTTTATAAAATCCGATACAAGACGTCACAGATAATGAGCAGAATACAACCGATACATAAGTTTTTAACTTAAGGGACTCTGTAAGGAGATTAATGAATGAATGATGTCTGCAAACACACAGTAAATCTCGTAAATTTAGTCAATAATAACACAACTTAGCCAGTGCATGTTGGTTCGTGGATGTTCTATGCGCGAGAAGACAGCACAACTCTTTTAATCGCTATTCAAGAACGAGAGTGAAGTCAATCTATGTAATGATCATGATCCAGGGATAGTAGAAAATAAACTACTAAACAGTGAGTTTAATTCCCTCTAAGATCCTTTTATATAGCTCAAGATATTTCTAGTTTTAAGTTTTCATTTCTAGCATCAATATCAATGACATCACATCCTAGGAAAGCGGGTGACAGTGTTAGAAAGGGTCGTCCAAAGCTAATTAATAACCACTAGAGCAGTGTGCCAGGACCATGCCATTTGCAAATCCGTAATCTACTCACACGGTTACTAGTTAAGGGTGTATATTTTACATATGTTTGGGGACTTCGACTGGTATCGCCTCATGAGATACGAGGTGCATTATAAAACACAAGCCATTATTGTACCAAGGTTGGTGGTATTCATGCAACTGCTTTGTCATAGAAATAATTTACCTCCGTGTGCACACAACCCGTTAAAAGTTTACTGCAAATGAACGGATGCTTGTAATCGGAGCTTCATTTCACGTCCATTGTTGTACGGACAACAAAATAGTCGCGGTAATCAATCAAATTCTGTCTGGTTACTATCTGCACAATGAAAAAGTAAGGCTAAAATACTATTTTTAAATTGTATGAATTTAAATTTTAAATATTTCGCAATGATAATAAACTATAAAATCTGTGTTAATTTTTAATGAAATTAAACTTTTAAATGGTAATAGAATTATTATAATATTTTAACTTAAAAAAAAAACGACTTCAAATTATATAATTTTATTCACAAGCCATTAAGTCATTTGTAACCACGATACGTCACATTACAAATCCAAAAATCCAAAACAGGACCTGTCTTAAATCTACGAATATGTCAATTTTTGGTATACGTTGGATTCCAAGAAATGACATTTAACATTACCTACCTACCTACGAACCTAATTACGAATGTTCCCTTTCCAACAAAAATAAATTTAATACTATAAATGACGATGTTCTATGGTAACAAACAAAAAAAAGTACAAGCGAATTAGGATCCTTTTTTGAAGTCGCGAATAACAGATTCAACACTTTCCAAATTTATATATAACTAGCAAGCGTTGGTATTGAAAACACGTTCTGTTCGTTTTTAACTTTTCAAATTGAAAAGTAGTAGTATTGTTACAAAGATTTATTCGCTTCACAGTTGATTTTGTCTGCTAACCATACTCATACAGCGATGGGCATTAAAGCATATAACTATTGTATAATGACTCGGTTGTACTATACGACCTCTTTTATTATGTAATTACGTTATTTAATAAAGTAGTAAACACATTAAATAGCTTAGAGTTTAAAATATTAAACATAAGTACGAGCATCGTAAGGGTAAAATATTTGGACGGACTCCTGAGGCACTATGAAAAGTTTATTAAGTTAAGCAACAGTTAATTAAGAAATTAATTAAAAGTAATTTGTTGAGAACTGTCAAAGGAAAGCTGCATATTTCGGACACCTTCAAAGAGGCGTACAGTACCGGTTCTCTAGACTTTTGCTAGAAGGGAAAATTAAAGGAAAGCGACCTCAAGGCAGACTGAGGAGGACGTGGTTCGATAACCTGAAGGACTGGACAGGTCTCTGCTACCGGAAGCTCAAAGATGCGACGCAAGATCACAACATATTTCACCAAATGACCGCCCAAAATCTTTAAAAGATGGCACCGTATGATGATGATGATGAATTAAAAAAAATAAACCCGAATGACCGTAATCCTGTGATACCTCGAGGAAAAACACGGATCGAATGACACCTCACTCTTCAAAATCGGTCAAGACGTTTAGGTACACAATAGAGTGGACATACACACATACATACATACTCGCGAACAACATTACCCTCGTCTCAGTTGAGAAAAAAACTAAAATATACAAGAGAAAGAGCAGAAAGCGAAAAAGAACATCTATGTATTTTTTTTATCGTACAATGTAATTTGTCTCTCTTATGTTTGCAATGCTACGGATTCAATGATTATTTATTTATCTATAACTGTTATGATTTTGTTCTTGAAGAGTCAGGCTTAAAGAATTAAACTAATAAGTAATAAATACAATGAAATGTCTTTCATTGCGGAAATTAGACTTTTCAAAACGTCTCCTTTCTTTGTAGTTTAACGAACGATCCAAATAATACGAATGAAATGGTATCAATACTACACCTTGCTTGATGACATGTCCTATAAACAAACCAGTTCGTATTGACACCGGCAGGTTTTTATAGAAGTCAACAACTGTAGAGTATGATTCACATTTCCTACAATCTCTGTCGACCGTTAGAAGTGTCATGTGTTTGTTCTGCTAGTTAGATTTCGGTCAGATGGTGTTATTTCCCAACCTTAACGAAATGTTAGATTACGGGGACAATACTTCTTTTAGATTGTTCAGCAATATTTATGATGTCTTCAACTGTCCACGTTTAGACTTGACTAGGTCAGGGGTCGGCAACCTGCGGCTCACGAGCCACATGCAGCTCTTTGGATGTGAAGCTGCTGTTCTAGTTCCATACGCAAATATTATATATTTTATAAAAAAACACGTTTAAAAATCGTTCTGAATCAATTAATGAGAATAAAGCATAATTTCTATGTCTAGATATTTTTATTTTTAAGAATAAATAGATTTTTTTTTTCAAAAACCTTATTTATTCAACTTTATCTATTGAAGGCAAGAAAAATTTTTGTATCTTCAAAAACTTTGAAATTTTGTAAATTGTAATTTTTAACTCTTTCGACTCAAAAGATTGCTGACCGCTGAACTAGGTGATCATTTAAATTCTGCTGGATGCTGGGCCGTATTATGTGGTGTCATTAATTGTATTTTACAATTTTACTAAGTTTCGAAACACATGTGCATTAAATTAATAAAAACTTTCGTGAGACATTTCTTAATAATGTGGTGTTTCGATTTGATTTGTGTCATTTATAGTAAAAAAATACGATAATAGTAGCATCAAAATTTGTTGTAGATTCCTTAAAATTTCACACTTCATGTTCCAAACTATAACTGACTGGTCCATCGACCGTTAAGTTGCATATTCATCATAACGCCATGTTCGGCTAATCTTGATACATCAGAACATGATCAGATGGACGCGCACCCAATTAACAGCTCTTTCGAAGTGGTGCCAACATAGAGCCCATCAGTAATAACAGCTTTGTCAGTGAGAGCACTTATATTGGCATTTTATCAAACTATAATCTCATGTCCGAAACGATCTTTTTACAATCAATAAGATTATTAGGCTCCGAATATGGCAACATTTTTCGATGTTATCTGTGCACTTTTCAGCTGTTGTTTGTTTCCAATATTGATTATAAGAAAGATTGATTTTGTTGATGGTTTTATTTTAATATATTTATTTACTTTAGGGGTTTTAAAAGACATTATAGATACTTGTTATATGACATGGAGACTATAAACAACATCAATATTCGCAACAATCAGAATAGATAGTCAGCATTAGTCGGTGAGAGAAAGGATGGGAGTAAATATGAAAAAGGAAAGGAGTCGATGGATAAAGGACGGAGTTTGACATTCACTTGCGAACTTTGACCTTGGATCTAAAGATCAAGCTTAAAAGCTTGGACCAATCGCAATTCTACCCACATGATTATATTAGCGAATGGTTGTTTATTTTCTACTATAGAGATACTTTTTTTTATTAAAACATTAGATTATTTTTGAAATAATGGAATAATTTACTAATATATCTTGTAACCATTATTACTAAGCGTTAAAGCTTGTGGTTCACGGCGATAGTCCAATACCCACACCGGGGATTCGAACCCACACCCTCATGATCCGGAGTCCTCTAACTCCGTACCCTTAACATTTAGTCTATTGACACTTATTATGTAACTATTCTAACTAACAATCTGATTGTTTTCCCTGAGAAACTGATCATTTTATCTCTTGTAGCATAAAACGGAACTTCTGAGCGGGATTAAGTAGTTTGGGGTTAAAAGATTAAGGAAACTTGCCGACAGTGTTCAAAACTTTATAATTTGGTTGAAGTTTCAGCAGAATTTGCGTTTCGAGTGAGAATCGACAATTATAGAGGAGACGACAGGATAACTACGTTCTATCCAATTATTTAACCGCTAGACTAGACAAACTTACTATAAATATACACGAGTAGAGAGAGAGAGAGAGAGAACGAAGTAGAACAGTCGTTGTCTTATTATAGACAATTTTATTTCAGTTAAGTGCTGATTTTTAACGGATGAAAAAAGAAGCGAGTGAGGTGTGTCAGGATCGCTCCAAATCGAAATCCGTAATTTCTCCTAACCCGTCTGGGTTATGAGTGTGAGTGTTATGTTAAAAAGGGAGAAGTTCTCAGTTCGCTGTTATTTTTACGTTTGTTGCCTCAGAACTTTGCCATTTATGATTGATTTAATTTTTTTTGTTGGCAACATTTGCAAGTCGGTCCCATTTAATTTAACCTTGGGTTACGATGTTGTATCGAAAATTGACAAATTAGTAAACTCAAAACAACCCTTGTATCGATTAAATGGATTTGTAATGAGACGTACCATCGCTATACCTGTTTTATAAATAAATTATATAAATTCGAAATTGGTTTTGTCTTTAAAAAAAACTTAAAGCACTATGTAATATGTAGTGACAAACTTGAACAAAGACTAAAATTATAGAGAGCTTTATGATTTTATTAAGTATATCGCATAAATATTTTTATATCCACAGCTGATGAGTATACTTATCAGCAGTGCAAAACTTTGAAAAGGCAATCGATGCTTTATCTCTCTCGCTTTTGATCAATAGTTTAAGAAAAAAGCATGTAAATACGATAAAGTAACATTCTTAGAAGCGTTTTAAAGGTAAACCACTAAATAACTGCACTGTTTCAATAAACAGTAGAACTTTCGCTATTTATGGCAAAAATATAACACTCATTTTAACATTGAGAATAACAAAAACAATTTTTTGTACTTCTCAATCGCAGCGTGCAGCCGCGTAAGTTTCGAATGTCATTGCATTTTTACTATCTATAAATGCTAAAATTACTTTTATTATTTGAAATTAGCAATTTCGCTTGTTATGATAACCTACTTTTTGTTTTACATACCGTAGACGAACTAAAATTATCTTTTAACTTTTTTTTTTAACAAAAACAAGTAAAAAATTACATATATTTTTTATAAGTTTAACTCATTTAAAGCCATGGAACCTACGTCTTGCTAAAAATACATTAAATCTAAACAGGGCGTGTCATACATCTGCCAATATGTTAATTTTCGGTATGTCTTTAGAACCTAAGATTCAATGGCATTTAAAATTAAATAGGACCCCACTTGTAAATGTCCCCTTTGCAACAAAAAAAATGAAATCAGTTCATATATGAAGAAGCTCTGAGGTAACAAACATAAAAATACAAGCGAATTTAAACCTTTTTTTTGACGGTTAAAAACTATACAACAATAACTAAACAAACAAATACATCGCTAAATGAGGAGATTAAAATTTGTCATGTCCAAAGTTTTGCCTATATTCATAGGTTGCAAATAGGTAAATTTACAAGGAGGCAGGTCACGTGGGCACTATCGAGGAGCCCAAATACTTTAATTCAAGTTACCAAACTATGAAAACTATTGAAATTTCGAGAAGAGGACTGAATATGGCGAAAAGAAAGAAGTCAAGAAAGACACATGACCAGGAGTGGATTTTGGCTGTACTGACAAATCCAAACTTTTTTTATCAACGCGATCCTAAGAAGTTTAAAGTGCATTCTGTTTATCCCTTAACTTAAAACTTATTTTTAATATCGTAATACGTATCGACGAGACAATTACGTCACAGGCTTTGGGTTTAATCCCGTTAAAAATTTGTACTGTCGTATGACTGTATTGCATTTATTTTTAGAACAGCCTCACAATTTTTGGGTGCTATTAAGCGAATTTGATTTTCATTGTTACGTGCGAACTGATCCAAAAATGTTTAGATAAAGCATTGCTCTTGTGGAGTCAAACTATGATGGTACAACCGTACTTTCTGCTAATTACAATGCGGTGTCGGTATACTATATATTATCTGATTGTTCCACTTTTCTTTTAATCCGGATGCATAATTAATAGTTTAATTGAGATTAGCATCATGGTAATCAAGATCGGCGCCCATCGAGCGAGAATGCACCATTACTTAGGAATGAGGTTACAATGCACGGAATGAAAATAGCCCAAGTATTGATACTTTGGTGACTATCAAAGTATCAATACTTGGGCTTAAACAATGGATATTAAATGATTTCCTATGTTTACATGGATATTGGACATTAAAATTAAAATATTGACAACAAAAAACAGTATAAAATGGAGAGTTTTATTAAAATATTTATTAAACGGGATAAAATCTAAAGATTAGTTTAATTTCAACAAGGATTTTCATTATTTGAGTCAACAAGTTATCATTCGATTCAGTTAGACTAGTAGGAGAAAGGATATGAAATTTTTTGAACAGACAAAAATCAATAAACAATTATTATGTTATTTATTGTAAATCCAATTGGGCACTCCATGTCCTTTGAATTTCCGAAAATCTACCATAAATACCCGTCATGTTGATATACATTTGAATTAAGTACATATATAAATTTTCTTTTTTTAAAACACTTCATGCATAGAGCTCTGACTACGTGCACATGTTCTTAAATATGTAAAGTAAACTTAACCAGGGCCCGGAGAATCTCATCTAACGGTCACACACTCGGCCAAACGGCCATTTGTCGTCGCACCGAACCTAATGCCTTATTGTACTCGTGCGCTTTACAGCGATTTTACATACTCGATAACTCAACGACTTTACGCCATAGACTGAAGTGCAATCATAGTAAAACTTTTGAGGACTATGTTTTTACAGATTCAATTACTATATTTTAATTTCCTTCTGTTGGGTAATAAATTATATAGATAGATTTAGGGCGAATTATCTTCATACAAGCCGATTTGAAATTCATTAGACAAAAATATAGAACTAACTAACAACTAAGCTTAGAATTAACTAGAAGTACGCTACATCGTCTGGAAGTTTCTTTCAAAACGCTGGTAAAATACAGGAACCATATATATTTTCATACATCAATGTCTTGCTTAGATTGCTTTATTCAAATTTGCATATACCTTGACTTGGGATTTATTTTAATCGTAAGATGTTTGGAGCAAAAACAAATTCAGCTAGTTTCAATTAAAAATATACATATATTTTAAATACAGATTAAATACTGTGCAAAGCTATCATGCAATTAATGATATTATCCGTCGGCACATGTCTCCATCCGGGGACACGAAACTCAATCCCGTCTTCCAGGAATCAGGGACCACACGCGATTACTTTGATGATTCCGAACGGTCAAAAATTTTGACCATAGACAAGGTTTTTTTTTAAAATTCAAATATAGTCAAAGAGTATGTGCGGTTGGCGGACATTAAACTTTACTCATAGCGGGGTTTTTATTTGCCGATAAAAATAGAAAGAAATGCATTACAGATAATACAAACAAAAGAAGAGGTCAATGAATTATCAAATGGTGGTTTCGCAGCCAATGTTAGATAAAAGCATACTCATCTCTAAGTATCAAAACAACTATTTCATAATTAAATAGGCATATCTACAGTGCTCTATTAAACACAAAATATAATATAATACAAAGTTTAAAATATAATATAATACTATAATATTCAAGGACATTATTCACACACGGCTCTGCTTAGTCCCAAACTAAGCAGAGCTTGTGCTATGGAAACCAGATAACTGATATGCTACAGTTATTAATACTTTTTTTTGTAAATATATACTTATATAGATAATTACACCCAGACACACGACAAACAGACATGTTCATGAACACAAATGTTTGTCCTGGGTGAGAATCTAACGCACGACCTGCGGCGTGAGATGCAATCTTACCACTGCGCCAACCGGTCAGTCAAAATATAAACGTATATAGATAATGTTGCCGAATTGATACAGATACGTACAACATTAAAAATTAATATAATAATTAGAGAACACGCGCCAAACCCAAGCTGCTTTTGTACAAATTCAATCTTGTAAAAGGGTCCCGTCGCTGATAAAATCTTAGCAACGGGTACAGGGACACCCTCTGAATATTGCAATCAATATTAACTCAACATGTATTAAAACATGTTATTGTATTTATTATATACACAGAACATTAATATATAATTCTATAGAATGTGAGAAGAAATAGTTAATACCAAAGTTTTATTAAAGGGTAAAGTTGACAATCAATCGTATTAGAAATAATTCACGAACTTACGGAATACAAAAGTAAACATTTCGCAATATATAGGTTTATATACAATAATTCGTTCATCTGATTATTAATTCTTTTTTTTTTATAGAATAAGGGAGGCAAACGAGCAGCGGGTCGCTTAATATTAAGTGAACCGACGCCCATGGACATCCGCAACACCAGAGGAACTGCAGATGCG
>DWLR01003839.1:0-12923 GCA_018246295.1 Papilio alexanor hazarajatica
AGCGCTATCATAGTTTAAAAAAATATTAAACAACTTCTTTTTTCGACAAATATTGTTATATGGATTATGGTATATTTATATTTATTTTATTTATATATATTTTATGTCAATAAAAAAAAAGTAAAAGATTTTATTAAATTTCATCACCCTAGAATAATAAACACGAAGCGTACAATTTTACCAGAGTTTAAGAAAAGCGCATATAATCCCGTGCGTCGGTCTAGGCTGGAAACCAAGCCAGTGTCTCGGACGATCTGCGGCTGACCGGGCGGTGAAAGGGCATAGTATGTTCGAACCGCTACTGGTCGGTAAAGTGTTAATAGATACTGTTCTTGTAGTTGTAAGACACTTATGATATTGACTTAATTACTATTGTTCGAAGTGTTAAGATAACAATTCACAACTATTTGGACGAAAGACAGCACAAATATTACCAAAAAAGTTGTTACGTATTGTAATATGTGTAAAGATAAACCGCATTTTTGTTTAGAATGTTTCAATAAATTTCATTAAAATTATATTTGATCACATTTCATTCAGACTAATTTTATTTTTTAACTTTAATACTGTCGGTCCCACGGACCGACGCCAGCCAAACGAAAATTCTAGTGCCGGTCCCCAGAGACCGACGCTGGCCACACGGAAAGTTCGCTGCCGGTCCCCAGGGACCGGCGCCGGGCCCAACGTGTTAAAAGATCATTTGGACCTTTCTAATACAATTCAGTAGCAATGGAGCAACCTGTATATGACGGTATGTGCACGCTCACTCATTACTATTGTAAAATTATAAACACCTACAAATTTTGTCAATATATAAACTTAGCGTAGTACTTAACTGTCCAGACAAACCTGTTTTTAAGATGCTTTAATTTATATTTGTATGTTTTTCTTTTTTAATAAATAAATTTAAAAAAAAGTACTATAAGCCCATACATTATTTATGAAACACAACCAATTGCCATATGAGAACAATGTACATATACAAGTTTAAAACTTCCTAGTTCGTAAATTACATCTAATTAACACAACAAACCTACGCTAGCTGCAAATTGCTGTTCAACGTACTATTTGCTGGTAATAATTACTGAATCAAATTCTCTCAACGTAGTTCTTCGATTCTATATAAAACACCTTAATCTGAAAGCCCATTTTCCTATTCAAAATAAAATAAAAATAAAACATTGAAAATGTGGATAATTTACAATCAATATATAATATCTTTTAATATGCATGCCGCATTTTACATAGTGGTGCATTTATTAAGCAATAAGCCCGACTGTTTGACACTTCGGTTAAGAACACGAATTGAATGACACCTCCCTTTTCTGAAAATCGTTCAAGGCGTTTAGGTCACAGGAGGTCACTATGGAACAGTCATACATAAATACATACCCAGAAAATATTATTATCCTCCTGTAAGTCGGGCAAATTAAAAATTTGTATTATAATATACTAAGACAATTAATATATATTTTTTAAATTAAATTTTTACTTTTTTCTAATTTGAAATATAGGATCTCTGATGGACAATTGGTCTTGTAATATTTTGTTCATTTATGAGTAATTACGGATACTCATATCATCGTTTCGTGTACTTAGTCATTATTATTATAAGAGCAAAGCTCAAAGTCGTGACTTAGGTCATACCAGATTGAAGGTTCTATTGTCGTCATTGGTAATTTTATGCATAATAACTGGTACATAAGAACCTCTATTTACATTCGTCCAGAATGTGTGAATGACTAACACGGAGTTATTTTAACTGAATGTAGAACGAACATAAACGTTTTAAGCTTAATTGAGCAGATGTTACAATAATAGCTCGCTTCTCTTTATTTGCTTAGAAATGTGGATCAGAGTTTCGGCCGCTAACCTTTTTTTTATAGAAGAAGGGGGCAAACGGGCAACGAGTCGCCCAAAAGAGTTATCACCGCCGCCCATGAACATCCGCAACACCTCTGGTCTTGTGGATGTTCATGGATGTTCATGCTAAGTCGTATCGGTTTGGAAAGAAATCGAATCGGAAGAATCGGAGGCAGAAAATTTCGTGAAAACCGAGCCGCAGTGGAATGACAACCATCAAGATGGTGTGGATGGTATTTGGCGGTCTGTCGAGTTGTGAGATTGCGGAACTCAGCGACAGGAATTGTTCCAAACAATTCTTCAGAAAACTCCCCAAGGTAGAACGGTTAAAAAATTATTAATCTGTTCTTATTTTAATAAGAAATTCTTAGCAATTGACATATGGGGCCCAGTGACGTGACATACCAATACCCACAGTTCTACCTCGGTTTCAACGAAGCAAAGCGTAAGAGATGCTGCATACGGTCCAGTCCTTATTCGGATCCGTACCGCATACACCTTTTTTAACTTATATCTGTGACATATTTTTAATTGTATAACACTCAATTAGCTTAGGAAATTACTTCAATTAAAACGAGATTAAGATAAGAGTCCAACAGTAACAAAATCACACAGCGGTTTTAGTAGTTGATAGATGAATTAAACAAATAAAACGAGTAAGTGGTACGCGGCGACAAATATTGCACATTGACCTCTAGAAAGAGACAATTCGCTGTTTTCATCTTTATAGAAAGAACGTTATCTCTGGCGCACAAAACAATAAGAGGGAGCGTATACACTTTTATTTAATTACGTACAACCAAATGAGCTTTTACCAGAACAAAGTTAGGACATGGTAATATAGCTTGGAGCAAATTATGAGAAAAACTATAGGTCTTGTGCAAGAATGTAAAATATGCATCTACAGACCAGAAATAAAAAGCGATGTTGAAATTATTTCAGAATTTATAAACACTTCGCTTCCCACGAAGTAAACACATGCATATGATTTCCACAACAAAAACCATACGAGCGATTTATAAGACGTTATGAAGGCGTCTGTTTTATCTTATCTAAAAATGTAGTTTTTAAATTTTTTTATTATTCATGAGATGAATTTATCAAGATGGTCGAGTGGGTGAATAATCCGCCTACAAATTTGGCGACGCCTGTTTAAATTCTGAACTCACGCAGTCATTAATCAATAAGTACTGTAAACGATACAAAATTATTATTTCAACATATACGTCATAAAGTTGAACTCATTGTTTTTTGACATGAAAACCTTTGTAGCAATGTCATCACTAGATGAAATAATTGCACTTTGGGCTGACTTACCTAGATTAGAAGAGCCACACAAATAAACACGATCTCAATCCCGCAAAGTGTTCTCTAATGACGTACATTACTTTAAACACTTACTGTGTGCTGGGTGGTCAAATTTAACCTAAATACATGAAAATCCGAGACTTGACGTTCACCGCGATAGTAATTTACTCTTCGACGCACATGTAAGCAGTCGTCAATTTGCTGATTGCTTATTCCTTCTCAAAATACTCAAAAATGACATTGATTGTCCTAATGGACTAGCCAAAATATATTTTAATGTGCCTTATTACAAAGCGACGCGGTATTTAAGCCAAAACTTTCAAAGAACGATGTAATTGTTTGCTTGCCTGTGCCCAAAAACTTGTTTGTGTCCAAAAACTGTGTATTCATTTCGCAAAATTTAAAATAAAAAACTTTGTTTTATATTGAAGCCTGTATTTTTCCCGAGTAAAAATTAGCGTTTGTTTTCGGACCCCTAAACTACCATTATTAAAAAAAATCATGTCAATGCTTAAGGTATCGATCTATCTACATGTTTAGATAATATACATCTGTGAAAAACAAAAGCTAACCGTACATATTTCTGCGTTATAATGTATTATAGCTTATGTGCTGTACACATACTCGTATATTCTCTGTGCCAAATTTCATCTAGATTCAGTTTCAGCTGTTGTGGTGTTATCGCTTATTGTGGTGTCAGTTCATCGTTCAGCTGTTGTGGTGTTATCGAGTAACATTCATCCATCCATCTATCTAAACTTTCGCATTTATAAAATTAGCAAAATTTATATAACACCGTGCTAAGCAACTAGTTATAAATATTTTGACGAATTCAGGACGAGAGAAAAATCATATGAATTAACAAATAACAGCTACAACAAATTTCATGAACTTTATAAGCATTATTGTAATTAAATTTTATACCCCGCTATACATAACTGATGTTGTGTGCTTTTTGTGTAAACACAGAAATGTTTTCTATTTACTTCAAGCCGGTACGACTATATATACGATAATATACCTAACCTAACCCAATCGTTTTTTTTTAATTCTCATCGAAACTACTTTTCACTATCGGCACATATTTTTCCGCACGTGATATGCCTTTTTTCAAATTGAAGATTGTAAAATCGATTTTATAACGTAACAAAAGTGGGTTCAGCACATTATTAATTTGTCGTTTACTTATAAACTTGCAAATGTAGGACTCGTATTTACTGTGTGAAAGATTGAAATTACTTCGAATTTTTTTGTAAAAAAAGTTATTGTTTTTTTTTTTTGAAACGGGGTCATTTTCTATAATTTTAACAAGTCGTGGTTCTGCTGAGATAGAATTTAGCCAAACTTATTTTTGAGTGCTTAACCCAAAATTTTTAAGGAAAATGCATCGGTGTGGCATCACCACGCCATTTGTGTGTTTGGAACGCGGTGCGGTTTTAACATTCCTCGAATAACATTCGTCTCATTTTGGTTTTTAACCAATAACTACGCATTGGCCTTGTGTTTTTGTCACATCAATGATGGATGCTTAGTGGTCATTGCACTTAAATTTTATTATTATTTTTTGCATATTGGCGCTATGTCATAGACTTTGGAGTGTAAGTACATATTGTAAGTTGTTTATTGAAGAACCACTCATAGCTTGATGTTTGTACAGGAGGTCGTCAATTAACTTTTTACAACTTTTGTAAAATATTATTAACTAAATAATTTTAACGCCTAAACTTAGGTTCCATCGATGTAGGCACTGACTACTTTTTCAAAGCGAGAGGGCGCGATAAGAGACCTCCGACACGTCCGAAATGTATCGGTACATTTATCGATTGGGCGTAATTTTAACCGTATTAATTATAAGATTAAATAAATTAAACTGCCACTGCTGAGGACAGCAGTGGCAATTGTAATCCTAGGATTAGTAAAAAGCGAAAGTTATTCCCCATATCCGACTCTTAGATTAAGAGAGGGTAAAAAAAAAATTTAATAAAAAAGAAGTATCATATACAGTAAATTAGCTATTGCATGATTTTTCTATTGTGCTGTTCCAGTTTATCCAATAACAAGCATTGTTAAACTCGTTAGAACATCTTTGAGAATAGCTAGATACATATTATGGCGTCTCTCAAACTTAAAGCCGAAGCAAAACGTTGTCACACAATGAGATAAGGCTTAATTTACCAGAAGAAATAACTAAAAATGTATTTAAATATTCTCACACATCTTTAGCATATGCGGTATGACCGTACTACACCTTCGCAAAGATTTCGTATTGAATTTCTTCGATCTTATAGACATCTTACCGTTAAGGGTCAATGGCCTCGCAGCTATTCGTAAATAATACAAATACTTACCTGGAATATATAAACATATATGATTAAATTCCTGGTTTTCATTGCAATTTTGTTTTAGTTGAGTATAAATAAATCAATATCTAGTTTACAATGCACGAATATACTACATTAACATTTTATTGTGAAAAGAATATTTATATATCGGCAATAACCAATTGGATTCAAAAGAAACGTCAATGCTTAATATTGCAGAGGACTTTGGATTTGCAAATATATTTTTCAATCGATTCGACCAGCAGAGATGAAGCTGCTATAGAATGTAGTGTTTAAATCGTAAGCATCTAGAAATCTCTTAAAGTTATTCTTAAAATAAAGGACATCGGTTGCCAGTATCGTTTGGTGCAAATGTCAAACCACTCAGATGGCTCATCAGAACGCGCGTGACTTAGCCCTGATTATGAAAGCCGTTTGTCTAGTCTGGTGGCATACAGACATCTTGATATTTGAATGATTTGGTATCTTTAGGATTAAGTGCATAAAAGGTCGAAAAACGATCGCGATTAACAGAGAGAGGCAAATGTAAATGTCAATTCATAATCTTTTAACTATTGCACAAAACAAAACCGACTTCAAATTTCTAAAACACTTCCCTTTTTTCGAGATAAAAAATAGAAAATAGCTAAATTTGCAATGTTAGTTGCTATAGCAATTTTGATATTAGCAACCTTTTTAACCAACTTCGAAAAAAGGAGGTTCTTAATTCGGTTGTTGTTTTTATGATTGTAAAATTATCGTTCCAGAATCAATTTAAAAAAAAATATTTTGTTATTAGAAGAGCATTTGCTAACTTTTTGCGCATGCGAAGCAGCTGGCAACACCTAAAGTTATTTATAAGTCATTCATAACCATACTATGTCTCATTACAACTCCGTTAAATCTAAATAGGACTTGTCTTAGGTCAACCAATATGTCAATTACATCTAATAAATAAAAATAATAAAATACATCTTCGCAGTTCTAGGTCCAATGGTATTCAAAATTAAATGGGACTGAAAAATATCTTCCTTTCATCAAATTAAAAAAAAAGAAATAAGAAATCGGTTCGGAAATGATGAAGTTCCACAGTAAGAAACAAAAAAAAATACAACCGAATTGAGAACCTCCTTTGTTTTGAAGTCCGTCAGAGTTGTTATTATCAACCTTACCATAGCAACCGACATTTTAAATGAAACTTTTTTTCTATTACTTACGCGAATGTCCCTTTTCAAATCGGTTCATAAATGACGAAGTTTGTAGGTACCTCCTTTTTTGAAGTCGGTTAAAAATAATTTAATCACTATGTTTAAAGTGTACGGAAATATCGAAAAAGATAAAAACATATATGTAGAAAATACAGAAAATTCTATTCTTCTCTTAATCACTTTAATCTCTCTATAAATATTGAGAATAAGTCATACATTTAATTGGTTTTTCAAACTGGATCTCATGTCCTGATAAAGATAAACATAAATATATACATGAAAACAAAATTTCTAGTATTTTTTTGTCTCAATTTAAATAAATAAGTGTGTGCATTGGAAACGATTTTCCAATGGTGTTGGAAAAGGAACCGAAACTTACGTTTATATGTAAAATTTGGGATTAGGCTTTATCGGAAAATACAATATCTCAATTTATTATTACGTTGTGGTCATGGCCAAGTTCTATGTTATATCACGCGTGATACTTTGACACTTCACAGAAAAGTATGTACGTATATACTTGTTCTATTGTATTTGATGACATCATACATTTGTTATCTCTATTGAGCAATGACTTTTTGCGAACAAAGCTGTAAATGACATGACATAAAGTACTTGCTCAATGACTGGCTAAGTGATGTACTGATGTACTGTACCATAAAACTGCTTAAATAGCTAGCGAATATATCGCGCACCAGCAAAAATAGCAAGTTTAATTTCATTTTTTTTATTCCGTCATAATTTAACTAAAGTTAACCATTAACAATTTCATGGGGCTTTGTCTCCTGAACTAGATGAGAACCTGTATCTTTTTGTGGCCATCTTCAAGATTAGGTCCTTATTTTACTAAATTGTAAAATACGCGCGTGCGCGTGTGTGTGTGTGCTTCTTCGGGCAAGTCGCATCAGTGTGGACAGTCGGGGAGGTTGTCATGCCCAAAGCGGTGAAGATATGATTTCCTCGCAACAACCCCGTAATACGGAGCAGCTCAGAAACATTGTTAAAACACTGTTCCCAAAACAAGAGAGACTGGACGGTAAAGTAACCGGAAACACAGGTGAAATTCCACCCATAGGAAGTGAAGAACTTGCAATAGCCTACAGAAGGATACAGAATAAAAAGGCACCTGGAATAGATCGAATTCCTGACATTGCCCTAAAGGGCAATACCTGAGGAGGATTATACAAAGCTATTTAAGCAACAGAACTCTTCACTATGATACTGAAAATGGGCCAGAGGTATATACAATTACAGGAGGGGTATCTCAGGAATCCGTGCTAGGGCCACTACTGTGGAACATAATATACAATGGACTGCCGGATGGTGCTGAACTGACCGTTTTTGCAGACGACGCAATGGTCACAATAGCTGCAAAACACACCGAAGAGATACGCCGAATATTTGAGGAAACCTACCGCCGAATACAGTCATGGATGGAGACAACCGTCTTGAAACTAGCTGAACACAAAAGTGTGTGCGTGTGCGTGCGTGTGCGTGCATGTGTGTGTATTAAGATATTTTCAGTTCGTTAGTAGTTTCATTAATACAACGGTCTAATTCCCTCCTGTAAGAAATAGGGTTTGAGGAGAGATAAAACGAGAAGGAAAATGAAAGATTTAGGATTAAACTAAAATAAATTATTATAACATATTAAATAGTGTAGTGATCGAGATATTCGAGAAATTATTCTTTCTAATAATATCAATGTTAGCTCATTGAAATCAAAAGGATACATTTCCGTCATACCGTATCATATTAAACGTCAGTGTTACTGCTACAACACTATTCATTATTAGCAATCAGTGACAACAACGATGAGTTTCACCTTGAATTTAAATTACATTCTAAAAATTCGTCAATCACAATTAGTTCGGGTACGATCAATTTATAAATTTAATTAAATGTTTTCGTCTACCAGTATTTAATATTATAGATTATTATTATTTAATATTATAGATTATTATTATTTAATATTATAACGCACCCAAGTAGAATTTTATGGAAAAAAATGTCCACCTGATGACCACAATAAAAATAAAACGGAACACATGAAGATCTCAACTAAGTTATTACATATCAAAAGTCAGTGGTGAGATAGCGGAATTCCTTCGACCGTATATTTAAAACAAACATGCTCTTGATTTTGTGGAAAAGTGGGTAAAAATAGTGAGAAATAAGGTCGTTACAATAATAGCAGTCTAGCTAAAAATATTCCAGTTATATAATCATCGTATCTCACTGATGTTCATTTTAAGTCTTTTACGTTAAATATTAGTTGTATAAAATATTGCGGAACCGTTCCGAGGAATAAATAGACGTGACTGTTTCAAATTGATGTTTTTGTTTTAACTGAAGATGTTGTGTTTCTTATTGCCTTGGATGCCTAGTAACTGGTATTCTTTAGTTATTCTGATGCGCATGAAGGATGCACAAATGAAATGCAGTAGTCGCCGTCTTATTTGTGTTATTTACGCTTGAAGACTACAGTAGCTGCTTTATTTACCTAACTGGTAGTTAAAATTCTTCTTAACGCCATGCAGCGCCTTGTCGACCTTTCTTGTATAAAGAGACATTACTATTATGGCGATGGTCTTTTCTGCACCTCGAACAACAAATATCTTAGTGCTACGAAAGTGTAATTTTGTAGATGACTTCACCAGTAGTGAATATTTTTTGAAAAACTGATTATGGATGCTGCTAAAACTCTTTCATTTAATTATTATATTCCTTAAATTTATCGGGCGTTTATATACAAGTTTAAGTAATTAGGAGACTCTACTGTATTCTCTAAATTAAAAAAAAAACTATTTTAGTTTATAAATTTGCTCTCGAATTTGGTTCCACCCCAGGGTGCTGCGGTACCCAATTTGAAAAACTAGACCTATCTATTCTTATATTCCTAAATACTGTTAAATTTTATCTGAATAAACCCAACACCCATATCTCCCATTTGATGTACATCCCATGTAGTTCGTATGATCGACGCTCTTCTGTGATTATTCAACATTAAAGTAGGCCATTTTGTATTTACTATATGGTATGAATATTTCGCATCCCGTCAAGATTATGAGAACGTGGTGTATTGAAGCAAATAATAATTATCTGATTGAGAAGATTACGTAGCATTAGGTAACATTAAAATACTCCGCGTTTAAATATTCGAAGGTTATAACCGAAAGGTGAGTTGGTAAAATATTCAAATGTCTATCTAAAGTTAATAATGTAGATATATATAATATGTTTTATCAACATTTTAAAAATAAATTACAAAATTGAAATAATAAATTTGCTACACTGCTAATCACTAAATCTTAATTTACACTTTAGTTTTAAATGACCTTGATCTTTAATGGCAATATAAATTATAATTATGAAAAAAAAAAATAGGAAACAAAACTTAAATCCAAACTGGGCTGTCTTAAATCTACCAATACGTTTAGGTACTATTAATATATTTCTCTAATCTACTAATATGTTTTACGGTATACTTTCCAAGCTCAAGGTACAATGACGTTCAAAACTAAATGGGACTAACTTGAAAATGTCCTATTTCCAACAAAAGCAATATTTTTAAAATCTGTTTATAAATGACGAAGTTCTGCGGTAACAATCATAAAAAGTACAATCGCATTGAGAACCTTCTTTTTTACCGTACACTCCGGTGGATAATTCGAATTGAATGACACCTCACTCTTCAATAACAGGCAAACCGCTTAGGGTACAGACGAGTCACAATGCAACAGACATACAACACATATACATAGATATACGATATTCGTGCAACACTTCCCTCCTGTCACCTGGCAAAAAGGTAACTGAATAATAGATTTATTTCTAGGAAAGTACTCTCGTGTACAGATCATTTCAAATTTAATGACGGGTCTGAGTTTGGCTGCAAGTACGCGCATGTAAAGTCAATTGGGAAATAATTTAGCTGTGTTTGAATTAAAACTTTTAATAATCTGGACATCTTCCGCATTTTTTCATGAATTGAATAACGTGAAACAAATTTTTTCTGGCTTTTTTACGTACGTATGGACCGCGAAGCATTTCGTTTTGTATACAAAAGTGTAAAACTTAACGAAATAAAGTTACATATAAAAATAACCTGGTAAAACAAAAAAAAAATAACTAAAAACATTTTAAAAAAATTAACGATAACTAATAATAAAACAAGCCAACCAACATTTTTGAGCTTGACTGTACAGTCGAGTTTCTCGACGGTATTACATTTACAGAAAAATTGCTTTGTTCCTTGTGACAAGCTAAACTCCGCCTCCTTACAAATAACCAATTAGGGTGCTATCGATGTTTTGACAAAATGAAGTAAAATCTGTGGCGTACCTGCACTGTACCCCTGACTATTGTTATCAACGCTGTCTTTGTTTTCCTCTCAGGAAGTTTTACGGTCTCTGCCATTCCGACGAAATTATTATTTGCGAATACTCTATTGTTACAACATTGACCGACCTTTTTTCGTCCTAACACCTTTAAAAGTGGCATCCTACTGGTTATTTTTCTGCGTCAATGTCTCAAGGCGTACGAAACGTTCAAACAATTGTTTCTTTTAAAGATGAATACCGCCAAGGGACTCCACTGTACATAGACAGGAATGTACAACCTGTGAGAGAACTGCGGGTGTAAGAAGGAGCGCGCGGGGGGTGCCCCGCCACTGCATGCCTTAGCGTACCGCTGATACCAAAAATTATGTTTGAAATATAATAATTCAAACTTAAAGTTTGAATTGCCTAACAGTATATATATCTCCTGCTGTATACATATATAAATGAACTAACTTTAAGATCCTATTATGACGCTAATGAATAAATTAATTCTTAATTTAGTATGCAATGAATGCGGTATCTACCGCGGTAGCACCTGTACTGTTACCGGTAATTGCTAATTGGGTAAACGTTTGAATACTAAGAATGGTTTGTGGTGAACATTGCAACGAAAAGAAAATCCCATTCTCGTTCATCGAAATGTTGCTTTTTTATCTACTTCGACATTCATACATAAACGCATTTATCGAATTCAGTTAGTTTATTAAATGTTACAATAGTCAATCTCTGATGATCGCCTTAGGATTATCAGATGACGATGGAATAACAGACAAAGATATTATATACGTCCAGATACATACCTAATCTTAGGCCCTAAATTGAAGCCACAACAACAAAAATTATATTTACCCTAAAATAAAAAAACCATAGGTAAATTTAAAAAAAATGTACCTATGGTCTTTAAGTTTATTTTTCAGAGGAAAAATTTTAGTGTTTTCTGTTTTGTAAATGTTTAATTTAATTATTCTTATTTTTCTCCGACTGACAGCACACTAATGTTTTTCACGGCTATGTATGAATGTATGTGTTGTTTGTCCCTTCCATTGCTAACTCTTGTAGCATTAACATCGGAGGAAAATATCAACTATATGTCACGTAGCGAAAACTAAAAATATTTTAACATGTGGTTGTAAATCAAATTAAGCTTAAAAAAATTGATCAGCAATAATCATGTTCAGTAAATATGTTTTATGAACTTTTTTAATGATTTCTATCAAATCAAGGATATTATAATCCTGTTTTTGCTTCAAGCACTTTTGAAAATTTAGTTTAGATTTACTATTAAATATTATTTGAAAAACATGGCATTTTTGAATTTCTGTAATTATATCGAATTAGTAAGGTTAATTATCAGAACTGTTACAAGGTAAATGATTGTTACAAGGTATGTTGTTATTGGTTAATTTAATGTAGAAGATTGTTATCTTTTTCAACCCCAGTCAAACATAGAGTAAACAAACAGTGAATTCATATATCGTCTTTAATTATCTGTGTCTATGTACTTTCACAAGCTTTGCCGCTAGCACGTCCGCTAACCAGCCAGTGGAAAACCGTAACTGACACAAATATTTAACCTCAAACTTTTTTGTTCTATTCATCAGATCGTTGACAAATAAACAAAGAATGAAATATTTCATCTATTTATAGAAATAAACAGTTTCAGAATTGTTTTATTTTATGAATAGAGTCTAATCTAAATTGTAGTGTAAGTCTTCGTATCCACAAAAATGAAAAAAGTTGCAAAAAAGAACTAATCTTTAGATCCTTTAAAGTCCGCAGTAGCGTCTGCTGCTGCACGAATGTCCCGCTCGACCGGTGAAATACCACTACCTCACAGAAAACAGGCGTGAAGTGGAAGTAATTCCGCGTTTCGTCTGATG
>DWLR01003840.1:0-12920 GCA_018246295.1 Papilio alexanor hazarajatica
TATAAGATTATTTGATGAAATATCACAGGTTTTTCACATTGTATCTAGGTGTGCCTAATTTAATATCATTAATAGTCAGAAGTGTGATAAAAATAATATAATGCATCTTTGGAATGTTAATAATTTTAATATTTTATGAATGTTAATATTTTTTTTTAATTTTTTCGAATTAAAACGGTAATAACTTTTTTTTAGGTTGTATAAACATTTCTTTATACAATTTGAAAATCGCAATATGACGTTAGTCGTGTTTGGGACCAATGCTATGGTGAAAAGACAACAACTACGATTATTTATCTACCCTAATATATTTGAAAAGATGTATCATTTTACACGTATTCATAAATACTTCAATCGACATTTTCTTCTGTATTGAAGATAGACAACATAGACATAAAAACACAAATTCTAAAAACGTAATGTAAGAAAGTTCGATCGCGGTTCTCTACTGGCAAGGAAGTCGTTTCGTGACGCAACAATCTGCGTTTGTGATGACAGGTTTCAGCCAACACGTAAGCAGCTCATATAAGTAGTGCCATGCCTAGAATAGAAAGGAGTACAGCACAATCCCGTCTAAACATATTCTCCTTTCCAGGTTATTCCCAAGTCAAGATTTTGTAATTTTAAAACTTTATCTTTGACTTTTTAGTGAATCACTTTTCTGAATTTAGTAAATCAATGATCTAAGCGTAAAAAGTATGTAAAAATGTGTTACTAAAATATTTGTAATATATCTATCTAATCTATTTAGTACCTATTTCAGTTCTATTCAAAATCCATTTCTTCATACTTCGTGTCTAAAAATGATGTCTTATTACGAAGTCAATCAGAAACATTTGTATTAATATTATAAAATTTGTCAATGCATAACATTTGAAAAGCAAAGAACATGTGTTATGAATAGTACAAGAAAATCACGTGTCTAAGTGGGCGTAAAGCGTCGAACTTTCTGGAACGGTGGAATGAACTGTACAGCTACAGGTGTTTGACATTCTAGTGCCGCAGTGTTTACGTCAGTAACACGATAAACGTTGGTGCGTTTGCAGGGGGAGCTGATTACGTTGCTCTAACTAAAGGAGAAACAAACCAGATGGGGCACTAAGCAATAATTAAAATGTTCTAAACTACATAGCGTACTACCGGCGTCCATCTTACGGTGAGTCTGACAGGTAATTTCGATTTGATTTATATTACCAGATCCTAATCTTGTACTCGTAATATAAATCAAATCGGGCAGTAACTTTTTACTAGCACTGAGTTAATATCTTAATAAGATAGTCTTAAGATATTAACTCAGTGCTAGTAAATCAACGACAACCTTTTTTCAAGATTAACTAGGTTGACGAGGGGTGGACGTGCGAGGATAATTTTTTTTTGTAAGTATTTATGTATCTATGTTCGTTTAATTGTGACCACCTGTAGCCTAAACGGCGGTGAGGTGTTGATTCGTATTATTCCCGGGATTGTCATAAGGATAATCAGGATTATTAGTATTTCAAACTATTGCGTATTAAGAAGCGTCACCAAGCGTTAACTGCATATTTAGTTACTAATGTGTAACCTGAAACTCATTTAGTCAACATTATTTGAAAGTAGAAACTCTTAAAATAAAATATATCATAAATCGGTAAAAAAGAAGATGTAGCTTTCTTGCCGGATTTGATAGAAAAATCTATGAAAATTTATGTGTAAAGATATAGGTAATGTAAAAAATAAAGATTGTTTTAAATTAACTTATAAAATATACCTAATGAGGTAGGTTTATCTAATAAATTTCAAATAATGCTTGCTGAAAAAGAATTACGTAATACTTTGTTGGAATAAAATAAGAACCTATTGTTTGTGTTATGGTCAACAAATGATAAAGCAATAATTCGACTCGAAAAATGAAAGAGCTGTTGGTCTAAGGATAAGCACAAACATGAGAACGGCGCGAGCCGAGACTCCCAAGGAAACCCTCGTTGCTCTTAACGAGGTTTAGGCTAGGCTCCTTCAGCCCTCTGCCGCCTCAAGCCAAATAGTGGCAAATCAGTCACAACAAAAAAATTATTAATGCCAATTTAATAAACTGTCTCCGTATCCAGTATGTGTCGTAGTATATATTTTATAAATATAGCATAGCACCCACACCCAAAGGAAAAGGTTGACATTAAATTTCCATTTGGCATACCTCTTTTTCTTTCCCCTTTTCTACCTCTTCTTCTGCATCTACAAAACTACGCCTACATGTGCTCGTTGGTTACTACTCTATCTAATACCGCCTTCTTTTCGTTTCTCGTTGGACGGTAAAAGTTTATCTAGGACCACTAGTAGCAGGCCAGTACTAACCTTTTCAAAGACAAGATAGAACTTGTCGGTGTCCTCGAAGAATTCAATGAGCTGGATGATGTTGGGGTGCCCCTGGCAGTAGTGGAAGGTCTCCACCTCGCGGAACACCCGGGCGCGGGCGTGGCCGGGCACCTTGTCTATGATCTTGACGGCGAACTCGCGGCCCGTGTAGATGTTGACGCACGTCTGCACCGACGCGTACGCGCCCTCGCCCAGCACCTCGCCGGTCAGCTTGTACAGGTCTGTTTGGACGAAAACGATAACATTAAAGGCTAACATTATTAAAAGGGCCTTAGGAGTGAGCAGTCATGTCAGTTGGAGTTCTATATTCGTTTTTATATCTCGGCTGTAGACTATCGGCTACACTAAAGCTTCGGAAATCTACTAGGTCTAACTCTTTAGACTTAACTTACTAAATTCCAAGATCTTAAGAAAGATGTATTTGTTTATTTTATAACAACTCGAACAAAGTCTATCAAATATGGACAAGGTTAAGCGTTCTCTCCTTACCAGTACGAATGTGCGATGGGCACAGAAACGTTGGCTTCAGTTGAGAATCGTAAAACGAAACTAAAGCTAAGAACTCAATAGACGTGGTTACCCAAAAATTGATATAATTATTACGATAACAGATCGCAGTTGCATTATAATAAAACAGATATTAATTTCCGGATGGAAAGTCATTCAAAATAATGGAAAACCGTAATCTCTGCCTACCTCTATGGGTCACGGGCGTGAGTGTTATGTTATTAAATTTCCAATAGAAGCATGTAAAAGCGTAATAAAATTACGTTTGTTATTAATTTAATGTATAATCATTATATTATCGTATATTCATTATTTTCTTATGTAAAAGAGACAAATAGTACATAAATATTTGTGTGTAAATGAAAATTTCTGGTGCCTAATATTGAAATACAATATCTTCCTTTTTAAAAACTTTCCAATACGACGAAGCGTAAACATGATGTCATTCTATGTTTATGATTACCAAGTAAGTTTACGAATGCAAATGATGCAATATTTCGATGTGTTAACATCGCACTTCGTACCGTTTCAGCTAGGGTTGTAGCCTTGACCAATCGACGCTGCCCAGAGAATTGCGCCCTATTTTTTTTATCAACATTATATATAATACGGCTGTGTGTGAACAGAAGGGACAAGAAGCAATTTCATTTCGTCGAGGGTGCGGAGCACACTCGACAAAGGCAGATTAAAATTTGAATAATGTTTAATCACTTGTGAACAATTGTCACTACTCCAGGATTTGTTTTCTTCTCTTTATTATAAATTTAATGGAGAATATTTTCTCACGACCGTGTGGGGTAATAGTGGTCAGATTTAAATAACATATCCAACATACTATTGCACATTATTTAAATCCTTTTGCTAAACGACTGGGGGTAAGACAGCTTGTATAGCTAATCTGAATATGTACTGTACCTACTTAAAAAAACCCTTATCTAGGGTCTTTACGTTTTATTATGGGATAAGGATAGCGTGCAGATAATGTAACTGGTGAATTATCTGCACGCTATCTCATGGTAGTGGGGATGCAATAACTTGATATGCGCATAATATATTGTGTTTCGAGGACTAACAATTACATTTTTTTTAATCATATAAATTTTCTTGCTGGGAGAACCGAATAGTAATTTTAAGAGGTCTTATATCGTACTTTAAATGGCAAATTTAAATCAATACTTAATCCAGTTACGTACATATTAATTCGATTTAATACAATGTAAGTAAATTATGTTGATTACTCCTCTCTCGTGAAAATATTCACAAATAATTCGTCTTTGCCGTTCATGTAATCAGAACAATAGCGTTGCGCATCGCTTATACAACAGTTGAAGGTACAAAACATCCGACTGAAGCCCTACTAAAGCGCGTTAGTTATGTCTGGCTCGCCAATTACCTCACGTACTGTTACTGTGTAGCAATTAATTATATTCAGTGTTGAAGTCATAAATAACATATTTATATATGTAAATTGAATATAGTAACGCGAAGCCAGTTCAGAGCACCAGAGATTGTCATAAAGCCGTTCAATAAACAATTTCCTGACAGTATGTTGTTATTAACATAATAATTTATAGATTTCTTTTTTGTGGCTTAAAATTTTTTGTGCCTAAAACAGGCACCTACAGCTACTTACTGGGCTAGTCTTGGATTATAAGGGTGCACAGAGGCGCTTAGCCTAAACCTCGTCAAAAGAAACTAAGCTCTTATAAAAATTTATATATAATACAACAAACCTAATTCAAATAAGAACAATTCTACGAAGCATGACTACTACCGTCTGCACACTACATAGACGGACAGACAAATTAGGGACCGGCTTGGTGGGCGGACAAGATGACCTCATAATATCCGTATGAGATATTCTCTCTTATACAGATTATTCTTTTGCTTTATGTGTATCATTTTTAGACTTTACTTGTCGATGTCTGATCGTCACGTCTGAGTGATATTTCTTACAACAAACGCCAAAATAAAGTCTTTGAGACTGGATCAAAAATAAGACTACTACTATATTTGTAGAAGTTTGCTTTTATCCATAGAACATCTACGAAAGTTAGCAAAAAAAATGAAAAGTATAATGTGTCGTGACAGCACTAATGACCAATTTTAACACAAATGTGTGGAAGAATACGTGAATTTTGAGTGTTTAGCTATGAATCGTTTGATTAATTTTTTTTTTTCATTTTTGCATGTTTCCGCTTATATTGAATACCTATTGTAACGTACATATAGCATCGAATCTGACCTATTCTGTAATGTTATTATATTGATGTTAATAAATAAATATATTTTATTATTTTGAAGAATATCGTAGTTGTGTTTGGATACAGTAATTTAATTACTCAGTATTACGTCAACTTATAAATGGTTCTATTTTTGTATGTCTTTAAAATAGTATTATTATCAGAATTATAATACAATAAGAACGAGAACGAGATTATACTCCGTTGGTATAATAAAGTAGAAATGTAAAGAGCTATAAATAAAGTGAAGGCGACTGGAAAAGTAATTGATGACAAAAACGTACTTGTATTCAGGTTATCGATGTCTTTATTTCGATGATTTGCTTTAATCAAAACGCAATCTTTAATCGGAATAAATGAGGTTGATTTAATTTTAAATTTAAAGTCAAGTCAATAACAAGTTCGATTCCATTTATTTAGTTAAAATGAATTCTAACACTGGTCCAATTTGTAAATCGGAGTGTACTCCGACCATTGTTAAGTTCGTATATGATGAGGGAAGCACATATATAATAAAACCTAATGCCTTACGAGCGTAAGTATATAATAAAGATAACATTTTACAATTAGCAAGTATTACTGACTGTACAGTCGTTGTTACAACTATCGTTTTTCTAAAGTAGCGAGCTTCATGGTGATAAGCCCAAAATATTTGAGTTGTCAATTTATCACTGTGCCTACTGAATCTGATCGTAGTGGGTAAATACATAAGTAGTCTGATAGCCTCTTTTGAAGTGGATTTTGTTTTAATGAATAAACCAGCACTTGACCACAATCTCACGCAATGTTAAATAGCGATGGTAAAGATGTTACCACAATAGTATAACATCATATGTCTACTTCTTTTGATATCCAACGTGAGATGTGAATAAATATCTACTGTAACGTGATGACACTTACCTTGGAAGCACGATGTGACGACGGAGCTGCCGGAGCGCTTCTTCCTGCGGCGCTTCCTGCGGGCCTCCTCCTTGCGGCGCTGCAGCTCCTCGCTATCAGCGATGGCCATGGGCGCGGAGGGCTCAGCGCGCGCACCGCCGGTGCCGCCGTCCGAATCGCGCTCACTACCCGACTGGCTACTGCACCGGCCCACTCCTACAACAAGACAATTGTTCGAGGTTAATCACTACATATCAAACAAATAAATAAGCACTTACGCCCATAACCCAGGGGTTACGGGCGTAACCTATGGTACGCTTATGATACGAGATTACGGATTTCCATTTGGCGCAATCCCAGCACACCTTCAGTACTTAGGAAGAATTATGAAGTGGATCAATTTTAGAGTTTGATCAAATAAACATTAAAAAAATGTTACTAATGGATACATATCTATATATATTTTGTATAGCTAATGATTGGCCAATCAAAGATGAGGTAGTATCCGTAAACTATTAATCAAAGCAGTATTTTAATATCTATTAAAATATGCGTCGTTTTAGCGACAATGTGCGTCATATTGAATAGTCACAAAATCAAACACTAGCTTCTAGAATAAACTAGTTGGTTTCTAATTGTTGACTATTAAAATAGAATAATAGTAAGGACAAACTAGAATGCGGACTAGAACGCCTGCGTTGGTATTAAGTTTCATGCCAACTAATTTACCAATGTATTCAATAGGCTGCTGACATTTCTATGCTTTCTCTGAACATTTGCGATTACGAGATAGTCAAGTCTCAAGATTAGCATTTGAACATCAATTGTTTAAGTTGTATCTGTAAGAATATATTTTCTTATTATGTAACAACCACATTGAGGAAAAATAGGAAAGTGCTAATGCGCTTACACTATTGCTCAAGACAATTACACTTTAACGGGTGTAAAAACTAACTTTAAAACACATACTTTAATACAGAAAATATCTCTTATTAACAAACATATTTTATTATTAATTACATATAAATAAATTGATATAAATTTCAAATTAATATATATATAAAATTAATATAAATTTAAATTACTATTAATAAACATCTCTTATTATTTACCTAAATGGATAAATGTATAAAAACATAAACTTTAATACATAAAACACCTCTTATTATTACCTAAATGGATAAATGTTTTGACACCTAAATAAAATATTAGATAAGAACAAGTTCATAAAATATCATTAAAACATGATTCATAACTACCGTGAAAACTCATTTTATCGTTCTTATTTTGAGAGATAGAATGAATTTATATCTCATAACTAAATCGAGGCACAAACAGTATGGTAACACTTTATGTAAGAAATCTCACATGATTTTTCGTGTAGCACTTCGTTTTTTACTAGTTATTAAAAATCACATATTCTTTTTGATTTATGCTGCTGTCATTGCGTACATATATTGCACAGAACATATAAACTCTTTGGTCTTTCGACTCTCACTTCACTCCACGTGCCAAACAATTGTTTGTTGGCGAATGTATTAGAAATTTGAATTTGCGTCATCAATCTTTTTATTATGAAAATATTAATGAGTGTCATAATAAGAGGTTTTAAATATCATAGATAAAAATCAAATAAAACATTGTATAGTCTGGATATATAGAAAATAAAATAGCAATAGAACATTAACCGACAATACATTAACACTAGCCTACTAAATATAGGAGAATCCCCCATTTAAATAAAATAATAGATTTTAATTCTAAAAAAATTAGGTATTTATAGTGGAAAGAAATAAAATTTTTAACATTGACAATTTTAAATAGAACCTATTAATATAATGAAACTAATTTTATATTCTCGATACGCTTTTTTCGGTACGTTAACTAAATTCACCGTAACAGAATAGTCGTTAGGTTTTAGTCGCTTTGTAGGTTTAGTTTAATTGATTTAAATTCATATTTTTGAAAGACGTAATATTTCATTTGCAAAACGTCATCGCAATGTATTAATACAATAAGGCCCACAATGAATGCGTTCTAAATATAAACATTAAGAACGACGCCATCTTGAATAAGTTTTGGAATAAAAGTTTTTTCCAAAACCTATTTGTGATGAGACATGTTCCTTCTCAATTTTAGTTTCGTATTTATTTTAATCTGGTATTATAACAACTATTAATTACACCGGCCTGAGGATCTGATGATCTTTTAATGAGTTTAGCCTACTTCAAACACGAACGTCAAATAATAAATTAGACAAAAATATTGCATTTAAATGACGCTGTTATTCATTTTTTTTAGGTTTAATAAATCATTTCCCACCGCTGTTTATTGAAACCAGATTTTGTATATCTATAAATAGGTTGGTATCAAAATACTTATATTTATTTATCCTAATTGTGAGATATACTTTATAAAAACTAGTGGTATTATGTATTAAGTAAATAGTATTGGTTGAGAAATAAAGAGGCTTATCGAAGGGTACACATGTCGGCATGAATACGATATTGTTACGTCGCCGTGGCGTGACTGCAGCTGAGTTGGCAAACAAAGCGGGGTCGGTGACCGCCGCACCCAGCGCTCGCTGGCAGCCCACGTATGCCATTCCCGCTCGAGGTCTCGGATTCTACCTACTTTGTACTACTATCTAGTGAATTGATGTTGTTTGGGCTACATTTAAAGTTCATTCATGATTCTAGATTACACAAACATAAATAGAATATAAAAAAACCTGTACACTAATATTTGTTGAATTGAAAAAAAAGGTTACTGTTAGTTTTATAAGAGAAAAACATAAGTTTTATAACATACCTATAGAAAATTATATATATTACAAAATTATAAAATAAAGTCTCCCTAAACCGAAAAACTCATCTGGACTGCTGTTATCCGTGCTAATAGTGGGCCATTCGTTAGTACCCATACGAAAGTATAAAAATATTTAAGTTTATAGATCCCACCCAGTTTCCGTTCTTTAACAATCTGAGGCTAAGAGAATTGTTATTTGTACAGTTTATGAAACAAAGCTACAATTTATAAACCCAAGTACGCGGAACGAAATAGTATGACTGTGTTACATATTCTTATAGTAACGTACCAAGTACACTTGAAAACGTACTAAATACCTGTCTCCTTGTATTAAGTATGTACGCCACGATCTATCGTCTTCCTCTTTATGTTTTAATCAATGTTTTGAATACAGAAACAAAGATTACAACCCAGTATCTACTACGTGACACATATACGCTATCACAAACAAAATACTGTTGTTCGGAATTGTACTCTATGTTAAGGATGGACAGATTAAATTAAAAACGTAACAAATCCAGAAACATCAACATTTTGTATCTATAACTTCCGCACGGTAAAAATATAGTTCGTATAGTCATTATACAAAACTCATTTCTTTACAAAAGTTTGTGAGTGAGTTTTATCAACTGCTATATTCGCTACCAATAACTCATACTTATTTGTAAGTGGAAGCCGTAAGATGTTCGATAATTGTGATAAATAGAAATTCACTTATTTGTTACGGCACGATAAATTATTTCATATATATCTAGTGCGCGCTAATTTCATCAACATTGACATTAAAATGAATTTAAAAATCAAGTAAATCCTTGATCATTCCTGATATAATTGTAAAGTCCCATTCACACGGTTACCTTATCTAAGGTCAAAAAGCTTGCTTTGGGTACGAGTGCCTACTCCACGAGCATGTTAGTAGAGTAAACAAATTTATTTTATTAAATATAAATTCAAATAAAAATCTCATGGATTCTCAGAATATTTAACCACGCTAAATTTGTTTTAAGACCTATTACGTAGGTAATATGTCGAATAAATAAGCAAAAGATGACGCTTCCACTTGTCAATTTACTCTAGTCGCTTATTAGAAAAGACGCAATAGAAAATATAAAAACTACTATACGAATATTTCAGTTTAAAAACTTAAGGTGTAAATTTTAAATTGAATTTATCATTTCGAAATTATAACTGGATGGCATTTTTTTCTATTGGTAAATGAAATATTATTTATATTCTGTTGGTGAATTACTGTATTGTCTGCATTACTGCATTGCCCTTTTATATGTCTAAAATTTTCTAATTAATTAAATATCTTGAATTCGGCAAAATGTTACGTTACACTTTTTACATACAGGTCAAACTAATAAAGATTGCCAAATCTGAAGCATTAACTTAAACACATAAAAATGTTTCCTGTTCATTTTTGCACGTTTGATACATTTATTTAGAATTTTATTGCAATACAACGTTTATTATGTTAACAATGCTACACTATCTCGCAATCGTCAGTTTCACGTGCATGCTTCCTGTTTACAAATTGCTCTATATTAATTGTGTGAATGGCGCTTCGCAATAATTATAGCATTGTTCATACTTAATTACTCTACGCAAACGCCATCTATTTGTGACAATTTACTTTATTGACATACAAAATGTTATAAATCTAATTGTATGTATAAATCGTTTGAAACTTTTATTGAAAATACAATTTAATATTTGTTCAAAACACCCGGATGTATTAGTAAGGTTATTTTACGTAAGTAAACCTAACAAATACTTAGGGACTTTTCCATAATACCGATACAACGCTCACGCCCGTCAATCAGAAGGGTAGGCAAAGATTACGGATTTCCACTAGGCGTGATCCTGGCACAACTCTCTCGCTTCTTCATCCATACATCAACGCAAGCTCGCAGCCAGTTACGGGGGAGGATCTAACAACATTGTAACTCACTTTTGCAACATAGATTTGTCTTGTCACTCCCTACTTCGTTTATCCTTTCAACATGGCCGAACCACCGAAACATACATTTCACAATTACAGTCACAATATCCTCTTCCAAGTAATTCTTTTCCCTATTAAAAAGATCGTGATTAGGGAAACAATGCAACTTCATATTAACTGAAGCTGTTTGGTTTTGTATTCAAAAAGTCAATCTTACAGATGCGCAGTAAACACTATTTTTATTATTTTAGGTACATCGTTTTCAACGGAATAACTCAACGAATAGTAACAAAGGCTCGTTAAAACCATAATAAAATGAGTGCTAAGCATTGTTACATGAAAGCCAGTCGTTGTTCTACAAAGAATGGCGCGCCCACAGTATCGCATTGATCACGATTATTTAAATATGTCGCATTTAAACTTCAAATTAACAAGGACAAATTGAAATGAATTACACAATTTAGTTATTTTGAACTAGACCGCTTCCGTCGTGACAAATAAATTCGACAAATGTCACCTAAAATGTAATGCAAATATAAAGCGATCTTTATCTAAAAACGTAAATATATTAAATAATTTTTCCATTAGATGATTCACGATCCACATTTAGCCATTGTTTATTTACAATGGCATCGTGACTTAATAGCTTGATATGGCTCGTGAGTGTTTAAAATCCAACTACAGGCAGACACAAAGTAAAACTTAAGACGAGAGTTATTTGAGAATTTTAATTGGACGTGTGATTTGTAACGACTACAAAAAGCGCGTAGGAGTAGCAGGAGTGTCAAGGCCAGTTTATAAAGAGTATACCAAAATCAATAAAAAATGATTTAATTATAGAAGAATAATGTTTAAATTTTTTAATATTTTAGAAATTCATAGTAAAAATCTATTACATGCAAATAGAGATATCAATAATTGCAGTGATGAAAATACCTACTTATTATTTAATAATTACCTACGAGGTATGTATAACGTGAACAGACGTCCTGTTTTGAACGGGACTGTCCCTTTTTATAAATAGAGTCCCGGTGTCCCCGGTATGAACTCTGTAACGCAAAATTGACCCGTTTTCTGAAACCGCACGAAAATTTGAGTAGTCGAGCCGGCAGCCGGACCCGAGCGGTGTGCGAGAGCGAGACCGCGTCGTCGGTCGACGCGGCGATGAGAGTGGCAAAAACGTCATCGCTCGCGCTTTGTTGACTAATTGACAGATTTTTCGTTCGCCCCCTTCTCTATATTTGTTTAGTTTTTGTTTGATGCTCGTGTACCTGGTAAATAACTAAAACTTCTTTTGTTTTGGAATCATAAGTTAAAATGAAGTTGCAAAAAAATCAATCAACTAAGAGACAGTTTGACTCAGAAAGAGACCAATCAGTTTCTTTCATTTACGGACCGTCATTTAATAATGAAATCGGAAGGTAATGTCTTAGATGACTTAGATGAAGAGTTTGTGAAAAGGGCAGCTAAAGAATTTTATGAAACAAGCTGTGAATATCTGTAGCAGTGGACTTGATTTCTTAAAGAAATGGAGATGTTTTATTGGGCAGATTTAAAAAAGGTCCCCGCATGGGAAGACGTTCAAAAATCCCTGGATGTACAAATTGAAAAAGAATTTTCATTAATTCGTAACATTACATCGCAGAAAGTAACTGAATGGAATAATCTAATGTTTCCACAGAAACTCGTTGGGTGGAAGTATTCACTTTCAAAACAACAATATTCAGCATGAAATATTTTCTATTTAATGGAATATATTTTATGTTTGCCTTCTACAAGTGCTCCAGTAGAAAAAGTATTTTCTATGATGAACAAATTGTGGATATCAGAAAACCAAGTTGAAATTTCAGTTCAAAAAAAAACGTGCCAAGAGCTTCATTCTTTCTTAAAATCATCACCAGCTATATTAAAAGAAATTAGTTCCTCTGATAAATATAACGAAACATTTCGGGTAAATGTAGATATATTTAAATTCGTAACTTTTAATCTGACTTTTTCTAAACAAATAACTTTAAGTTTTTTTTTCTTTGACTACCTGTTAATTGGCCAAATAAACCAAAATGTCCCATTTTGAGTCAAAAAATGAATTGTCACGTTAGGTATGTATAATACGTAATTCTAAGACAACAAAAAATCTGTACGATCAAAGACCAGGACGAGGCGAGTGTACCGGCGCGTGAGTCAGTGGC
>DWLR01003841.1:0-12920 GCA_018246295.1 Papilio alexanor hazarajatica
GGCGACAGGTGATAGAAAACGATGGTGCTTACATTATTGAGAAATAATTGTATTTAGTTCTCTAAAAAATAAAATAAGCTTGTACTGTGAGATGGCGGGTTTATTAGTTGCCAACCTGATATTATCTTTTTCACTTTCTTTCTTCAAAAAGATGCTTCACATTTTCTTGTAAGTGAGAGATGATTCAACGTATGAAAGAAGAATCTGCTGCTTCATAGTAAGTAGTTACAAGTCCATCCCGCGTGTGACCTAAAACCTTTGACCGGAAAAAGGGGACGGGAGCTTTCACTAAGCACGTGATTCTAGCCGGCGCATTACCGGAACCCATTAAGGCAGATTCTTAAAGCGTCGGTGATACTGAAAACTGTGTCATAACCGAACACTACATCTTTTGTTTACATACAAATAAAAACGTACACGGATTGTAGCTATTGTTACCTTCACAGACAGTCGGTGGTTGTATTATATAAACTTTTAAATTCACAATCGGAAAATAAAAGATACTTTCTCTCTCAAAATTTTATTACTTATTTATTTTTATCTGTTGGCGCAGTGGTTTCACGCTGCAGGTCGATTCCCACACAGGACAAACATTTGTGTACATGAATATGTCTGTTTGTCATGAGTCTAGATGTAAAGATCACCGGAGGACGTGCAACAGCGTTCTTTTCTAAGTACGGTGGAACATACTGCGATCACCATTCCCCTCCAAGGCATATTTCCCCCTCAGTATTGATATCAATGGGGGAGACCTAATGAATTTATTGTTAACTGCCTTCCTTTGCTTTTTTGTAATTTTAAGTTTTACGTAAGGTAATTAGTAGTCAATTTAGAACATCAATAAGTCCGACTGACTATATCCCTATGACACTCCAGGGACGAACACTAATCGAATGCCACCTCACTTTTCAAAATCAGTCCAGCCGTTTGTGCTACAAGAGGTCACAATGGAAGGGACATAGATACATAAAATATATACTCATATACATACATGCATACCCGCGAAAAACATTACTGTCAGTCGGGCAAAAATGTTTAGACATTATTTCGTTCATAGTATTGAATGAATTCAATGTATTGAATAAGCCAACTAAAAGGTTCGCTTCTTAGGAAAAATACGTTTTTAGAGAGAGAAAAAAATTAAAGAAGAGGAAAGAAGAAAAAAGATAAAAATTAAAAGAATAAATGAGAACTTCCTAACTATATTAAAGACCGTCTTATATGTATGTATTGGTGGTTTGTTTCGATCACTTTTTATATGTCAATCTTCATTTATCGGCCGACTTCATGCTAATAAATCTACTGTTAGGTCTAAAAATAACAATTTGATATGAACTCATAGGAATGAAGAAGAAATAAGTTCTATTGTCATGATATATTATCCTTTCGACGTTAATTAGATTGACTAATTCTGGGAAAATATATTAATTTATATTTTCATTAAGCTTGGTAAGTAAATGAAATTTTAAACCGAAAATACATGATTTCTGTCCAGATTCAAAAGAGAACTAATCACTGTAAGATATCTAAGAGACATACATACACATATGTTCGTCGAAAGGATGTTTGAAAAAAAAATGGTAACTGTAGTGTATGTTATTGACGCAAAAAAGTGCAAACACTTTAATCCTTTATGTAAAGTAAATTAGGCTATTCTTTAAAATAAGTTCAAACATTATATACGCTAGAATAAAAGCTATAAAAACTAGCCAGAACCGATAGAAAAAATTAGTTATTAAAAAAACTATAATGTTTGCCAACACAAAATGTTTGCATCTACTGGGAATATAATCTTAAATCCCCGGTATAATAACAAGAAAGCTTTATACTAGCTAATACGCTTTCTTGTTTTTTTTTTTTTGTATTTAAATTGTAAAAATATTTAAAGCAAAAAACAAAAAAAATCGACATTGTCAGCTATAAAAGAAAATTAAAAATTCTTTGTATAAATTGCAACACTAATTAAGCTACGAATAATAATTACGCTTTGAAATGTTTATCAAATTCAGCAAAATTTTACCGGCCAAAGATTCAGGTAAAACTTGTTATGTGCGGAAACTAATAAATTTAATTTTCCTCTAATTATCAACAGAGCGAACCCGCGCGCGATACTTTAACATTTACAAGTAATTTTGTAAAACGAGTGCTTCAATAAACTTGCTTTAATATCAGTGTCACGAATTTGCATAAATAATTTTATTTTATATCGTACTATTTAGTAGCATTTGTAATGGTTTTAATGAAACAATTATTATATTTAAATGACTTACTATTGACTCGCCCAGCTTCATATAGAACAGAGCACACTAGCTAAATGTTTTGTACCGCCAATCTCACCAGTTAATCTTACCAGTTCAATTCAGCAACTTCCAACTTCGTCACTAAACAACCATTCGGAGTAACCTATGGGAGATACTTTATCATCAACAACCCACAGCTTCGCTTGTGTATATAAAAACACGCAAAGCACTCACTACGTAATATAAAATAAAATTATTTTTATCCTCATGATTCTGGCCCGAACTAAGATATAAAAATCTTTTTTCATCGGTTTTTAATGCAAGTATGCAAGATCTCTTTTTAATCTTACGCTTTAAGGTAGGTGAAAATCAAGTTTATAAGAGTCCGTTACATATGTTCCCATCTGCATGAAGATTATATAAGCATGTTAAAAATATTAAGTAGCCTAATTTTTTTTGAGTTTATGCAACCAAAGTATCTTTTCCTTACTATATTAGTATAGATAAATTATTAATACTTTTCGATTGATACATTAATTTTTTTTTTCATACTATCTTTTTGCAGTCACTTATACAAATGATAAGAAAAACATTCAGAAAGTGGAGCATGCCGTTTGTTCGGCTCTATTGCTATCGGAAGGTGAGATCGTGCGACCGCTCACGAGGAGAAAACATAATGGAATTGAAGGAAATGGTAGGCATGCTTTTATGAAAAAAATATTTTTACTTAAACGACTATCGTAGTGGATTTTATTTACTCAAATATAAAGTTATTTGTAACAAAAAGCAATATTGCATATCCCTATGTCATTCTTAAAGACAAAGGAAATATTCGTTACTTCAGTCTTATTTAAACATATTTTTGTACATACATTACAACCATAAGATTCTAGCTAAGGCTATTTTATCCTTTATTAAAGCCTTACTTTACTAAAGCCTTTGGTAAGCGACGTGTGCATTTTGAATCAGGGCTTTGATATCAGTTGCTATTTTAGTAATAATATTTTATATTGAATATTATTCAATTATTATTACATTACTAATACTGAGATCATAATTTTGTTTATGGAATAAGATGGCAAACGAACAAATGATTCACCTGATATTAAATGACCGCTTCCAAAGTATCTGCAACAAGCCAATGGCTTGCAAATGTATTGTCTAGCTTTAATGGATAGAGGATAAACTAAAAAGCATTTTTCTTTTTGCTATCATACATTCTTACAAGAAAAGATGGGAAGGGGAACAGGACTAAAATTAGGCCTCCGGCATCTCACTCATGACTCGAAACTCAGAATACTTCTACATGACTCTTCTGTGAGGTCGTGACATTTCACCGGTTGAGCGAACCATTCTTGCAAAAAAATTGTATTTAAGGTAATTTAAAATAGCCAGACATAAAATTATGAAACAACTTATCCATTGTTTATTTGCAAGTTATGTAAATTGACTGGTTATTTATGTGAACTTTATTAGTAAGCTATCTGTTAATCTACATGAAAGTATTTTTGAATGTATTTAAATTAATGCCAATACTTATCACTGCATGTATTACGTATATAAATGTTTATTAGTATTTATGTGTGCGTTATCGATTATGTAGATAATTATAGACATTGCTATCCCTTAATTATCGGTATATGGCGGGATTTCACTGTCAATTCACTGAGCCTTAGGAGAAGTTTATGTATATATAGACCATATATTTTCATAAACACTATTTACACGTATATTTGTAAAATATACACAAACTTTTTACAGACTTTATTGCTTCTTTACGAGTGCTCTCTATTACACTGTTTGAATATGCTTCAAGAAAATAAGACGTAATAGAAGTAATAGTATAAAGTATAAAGTAACAATAAAAAATCCGGCAGTTATTTTGATTCTCTGTTATTTATCAAAATAAAGTTATTTCCTTACCATCTCCTTGGGGGATTTCAGCCCATAGACATGTCTCATTTGTGTTTAAACGTCTAGCTCTCGAGCCTGGCGTCCCCCGGGTGGATAACATTAAAAATATAACTTTTGTTACTTCTGTCTAATGTAGCTTTGTAATGGTGATAGAATAATTATAATGTTCGTACTATACCTTTATGTAATACCATCATAAAGGATGCCATCGAAAATTTCAGTTTATAATTTCCTAAACCATCGAAAAGTAGATTACTAATTAAATTCTTATTTTCTAAAATAATCAACATTCCTTACGTAAAGTAAAGGGTATTTTAAACAATCTGCTCTAAATTGTGTTCTATAAAAATGATACAAAATTTCAGGTTCTACTTTTATTTTACATGTTAAATAATTATCTTAGTGAATAAGTGAAAACATTTTTTTTTATTTCGCTATTACTTTGCTCGTGCAAGCTTTTACTTGAAATATTCTTTTTCCTTACTAACAAGAAAATAACATTTTGCGATTACGTATTTTTGTAATTTCTTTAATTGCCTTCCTATTCATACGTAATAATTAAAAAGAAAAACTTAAGACGACGGATTATTGCTAGTGCGTTTTTAATAATGTGCTAATATAAAATTATAAAATTTTAGTAGTGTAATTCATAAATATTCTTGAATTAATTAAAAATAAAACTGTTCGTCAAGTGGCTTTTTTTCATCGATGTCAAGTTAAAATAGGTCAGGATAAGCACTCTGATCCCCGTCACCGGTGCCACTTCACCTTTCGAAGTTCATTAAAATTTAAAATAGACATACACACACGCAACAAACTCGTGTTCTATAAAACAATCAATGTAAAGCATGGTAACTAACCTGACTTCGCGCCACAGAGTAACTCGTGACATGTTCGAACGCGTGGGAAGGGGCGCGGAGCGTGCCGGTCGGGCACGATACGGTATAGCTCGGCGCGGTACGGTACGTCACGACTTAGGATACGGGACCTCGCTCGGCACACGGGCGGCCGGCGCGGGGCGCGAGGCGGACTGGCCCGGGCGGGCTGCGCGCCGTCGCGTTTCATTGCCCTAAATTCGCGCCACACAGCGGCACAATAATTGTCGTAGCGCTGCAGCCGGCGGCCACACAGCCTATCGATTCACCACCACGTTTCGTGAAAGTAAAAAGTTAACTCGATCGAATACAATGCGGTCAAAACTAGCTCTGTGGGTAACGCAACGCGATCCTTCACATTTCTAGGTCACAAAATAGCTTTTAAAGTCATTATCGATTTTTTTCCGCGACACTACTGACTTATAAATAACCTTGGTTAATGACATACGAACACTTTTAAATAACTTTACGATCATTTCAACTGCTTTGTTTCTCATATATAAAGTATTTTGGACTTTCTAACTGTATTTCGAATGAAAACTCATTTCCAAATGTTTCAAAGAGATTAAAATTTATTTATTTCAATCGATCCACTCAAAGTTTGTGTCAAACTTTATCAAACGAAATGTAAGAGTCAAGAAATATTTTTAAATGCGTACTTAGACAGTGATGGCTACGCGAGGCGTCAGCTACGGGCGTGCGTCAGTAGCGCGCTACGAGCTACGACGAGCTACGATAATACGAGTACAATATTACCATGAGTTTGTTAATTTCCTTCACCTATCACAATTGTGTTTATTTTATTTACTGAATTGAATTGATATAAAATATAGTCTTTGACTACTATCTCAATAATTTGAAACAAAGGACTTAAAAGTTAAATAAAAATAAACTATTTGTATGCATACCGTTGGTATGAAAAAAATTCGCCCGGGTAATAAAAAAGCTTACAATGTTTTAGATTTTTAATTTTAAACGTATCGCATACCACGCATTTTAATATTAAAAATTAAAGAATGTTTTGAAATTTCTATTTTAACTTCATTTTTTAACGTGATCACGTAAGTTTTGTATGACTTTAATAAGATTAAAAAAGCCAATACGCTTTGACTACGTTGATAGAATAATAAACAGATAAAAATGCCCAGAAATTGTCACGTCTCTGGGAATCGTTACACATGGACATATCTCGAAATTGATACATCAGACCTTAGACAACTATTATATTTTAGATATAAGCTTCCTCGCCTTCCTTATCCGTTTCCCTGTCCTGAATTACATTCTATTTTAATTCTTCTAATATGATGATTATATAAATAATTTTCTCGTTATTTATATATTACCATGTTTATATACTATACTTCTGAAGGAATCCACAAATTACAAAATTCTTTTTTTTTTTCATCATTATGAATTGCCTTGCATTTCTTGTTAAAATGTTACATTCTTTCGTCATGTAAATGGTAACAGAAATCGTGACATTTTAAAGTATTGATAAATAGGCACGAGAAAGAAGTATGTTTGCCGCCACAAACTAAAATATGTTCCCATTATATTTTTAAGGTATAATGTAGAATACTTTAAAAATACATATATACATAAATTTTACGTGCCGTCTCCGACTACCGCTAGAGAAAATTAAGTTGACACAAGCATTTTCATAATGCATTTACGGCACAGCTCGCTTAAGCTTCGTCATAAATGTGGTAAGTGAAATATAAGTGCTATCTAAGAATAGTTAACTTCATAACTATCTTAAAACATACCTAAAACACCGCCACAATTAAAAAATAGCTTTCAATAAAATTCGACAATTCCTAAAACGGCTATACAATCGATTATTTTCTACTAATCATTGTAATTGCTTGTTCTTAATGTTTTCATATATAGAGCCGGATAGAAGTAACAATAAAAAATTATCTATGTTCCTTATGTATATAGGACGTGATAACGATAACTTCTACGAGACCTGAGTTCGATTCCCAGTCAAGGTATTTATCTCTTTGTTATTCCAAAAAAAGTCAAGCATCTGCTTTAATTGTCGTTCAAACATATTTATAATTTAAGATCTGTGAAGAACAGACAGCACGATAATAAGATCTAAATATGTCTAGTACAACAGTGTTAAAAACGTAAGAACATATGTAACATAACATAAATACTCACGCCCGTAACGCAAAGGGGTAATCAGAGATAAAGAGATTTTTTGAAATAGCAACAACTGAAATCCTGCTGGCGTTCTCAACGCCTAGTGCACGGAAATTCTAGCATTAGAGGTGCAAATCCAGGCTTAGCTACCTAGCCGAGATAAATATTAACAGAATCAACACGTTGGTATTCTACGTTTACTCAACTATACTTTGTATTTACGGTCTTTTAACAATTTTTAACAAAACCAAATTTACCATACCATCTTAGCCTACGATCGTCCACTGCTGAACATAAATTGAAAATGACTGGGGAAATAAAGGGTGACTGACCGGTTGGCGCAGTGGTAAGATACTTGCCTTTCACGTCGCAATTCGTGGGTTTGACTTGAGTCTGGAGTTAAAGACCACCGCAGGGCGGGCAGCAGCGTCCTTTCGTTAGTACGATGGAACATACTGCGATCGCCAACCCACCTGCCAAGCGTGGCGATTATGGCACATTTCCCCCCAAAACAAATTTGAATTTACATAATTCTTCCCTTTTCTTAATCGCAATTAATATTAAAATACACGGAATCGCACTTAATATACACGGAATCAAATTACAAAAGAAATCAGCGAGGAAAATAAGAAACGACTGCGTGCAAAGCCATGGGAAACACTTAGTTTTATTTACTCATATATAGCAGTGGTTACGTCTATTTAACAGTACAAATCCATTAAACTGAAACCTGTTTCGGCTTAATGGATGTTTGTCTTAGCCTACCGATATATATTAATTTTTGGCATGTCTTTGGAATCTTCGAAACTTGCCAACCTTTCTTTTCTAACATAAATGACGAAGTTCTGAAAACAAACAAAAAAAAGCAATCGAATTAGATCCTACTCCTATTTATAAGCCGGTTAAAGAGATGAGAGTACTCAGTGACAGTTGCTCTATTGAATATTAATTTCAATAGTTGAATGCTTAGTTAATCCAGGACTTATTCTTAACACTAATTTTCAAAGGAGTTATTTAAAAGATATGTTTTTAAATGACATACTTTGGGGTTTTTTTCCACTTTTAGTTTTTTTTAGAGCACAAAGTGCATATATACATATGTATACCAATCTGCCCAAAAACTACGACCAAAACCAACACATTGAACACGACAAAAAAAACACTTTGACCCGTATAAACTTCTGCCACCTGAAAATTAAACTTAAGACCACCAATTCCTAAGTCTATATTTGGATTTCTAAACTTTATAAAGCGGTTATTTCAAAATTAACATTGGGTTTACTTTTACAGATAAAACCACGCAGTTACATCAGCTTTTCCACGCAAAATAGAAAAATATTGTAAAATATATATACATTTAAATATTTTAATGATAACTGTGCTTTATATAGGTTTTTTGTGTCGAGAGTTTTAATTTACTTCTATTATTCTGATTCATTCACATTTTATACCTCCCTCCTTTCTCTTTTCTATGACATTTTTCATTCTTTTTATCGTTGCGAATGCTTGAATACTCATTATTTACTTCTCCTCGTTCCTTTACCTCGAGATAAATATGTCACCTCGTAGCAATAACATTTTATTTGTTCAATTATTTACAATACAATATTAATATAAATTAAAACAAAAATTATATGGCTATGATAATGTCTCTATTGCTTAAGAAGGAACAGGTTCTGAGCTAAAACCACTAGCACTAGAATTAGAAGAATAGTAATGACAATGTCGAGGAGTGACAATGGTGCAAAATTGTAATCGAGCGGGCGAGCACTGCGGGTTAATCGACCAAGAGTGGCGTGCTAACGGCTCGCGTGACACCCGAGCGTGCCGCCTGCTTTGTTTGGGATTGTTAAAAAAACTTATTAAAACAACCACAACTTATACACCGGTGCGTCGTGTTCAAATGAAATTTCTAGGTGACCTAAGCATAGGTTTGTGTCTCTAAGAGTTCTGCTTCACTTACACCATGGATACGTCGCCATTGACTACTTCTGGCGTCTGTTAACTGCCATGTAGAGTAGCCGTAATTGTAAAGTAGAGAACCATATTGAGAAAACTGGTAGTCGATGGGCAACTTAGAGAAACTGTATTCCGTCTGTAACTCAATGTATTCCATCATTCTTTGGCAACGCTGTAAAAATGGTAGAGTAGCCAGTCGTAGCCCCTAGAGAGCCGTTGCCAATGGCTATGTTTCCAAATTTGAGTTAGCCGGCGATGTCGCATTGGTGCCCTAGCGAGACAGAGCACTAAGTCGAGTTCCGTTTCCGCGATCCTTAAATCCTTGATCAATTTTATGAAATAATACAATTTTTCCTCATTTAATTATTTTATAAAAGACTAGTAATAAATGCCGCAATGGATGAACATCAGCTTCGTTCGGCCAACTAACTCCACTAATATCTAAATTTATTTCAATATTACTTATACATATATGTACAATTCTTATCTCTATCATGTCTCTTTTGAAATTATTCCATACTGCTGAATCAATTTTTGTGTGTGTGAGCATTAATTACTTTAATTAAACTCACAATTTGGGATAGCTAGCGCTGCGATCTAGGATTCAATATTTTTCTTAAGATTTTTCTCACATCTGAAAATGGTAAAACTACTTTTTAATAGCACATCAAGGATATTAGAAAAACTAGTATTCAGATAGGAGAATATATTTCGCTTGTATGAATTTTTCACTATAGAAAGTGCTAAATAACGATTTAAATAAAGAAAAACTAATAGATAAAGTTGAACCTTACGAATATCAATTTCAAAGGATAGCGATGTATGTTCCAAGTTAGGTGACTCGGAAAGCTACGCGCTAACGAGCTAAGTAGCCGAAGTCGGCAACTTAGCTGGGGAACTTATTTGGAAATATTCCAAACGGAGTCCCATTAAGTTTGCCTTGGGAAATAGTTTATGTTTTGCGGTGAAGATGTTTGAGACCACAGGACTTGATTTAGCCACTTATTAACGAAGATTTTCTTAAAAAGTTCAAATAAAAATAACCTGCCATTTGCCATTTGTTAACTATTCCTATTGGCTTTAGATTCGATCTATTCAATCGACTTAACATGTCAATACAAAATATTCTTTAAACAGGCAATCTCTTCTTTATAAATCGAACGTGTTTCCAAAGTATTCTTTTGTCTCAGTACCTTTGACGTGTTAAGACGACATGTCTGCATTTTAGTGAGAAACGCGATAAGTATACGAGTATAACAGCAATGTAATAATGAAAAGTATAGAACTTATTAAATACGTTAAATATAGAAAATTGAATGACAAACAAGTAGTGTACTTACGGGATAAAGGAATAAAACAAATTCTACAAATGTTTATATTTAATCAATATCATATAAATAAGAATTTTTGATCTCGGAGAAGTGGTTTGGTGAATTGATAATATACAATATTTTTCTGAATAGATTATAAAATACCTGTAACTTTAAAATTAGAATATTTGTTGAGAAGTTTGCACACCGTTACTAAAATAGTTCAGGAACATTTGGAACCAGCTTTGAATCGATGAGAGCATTCCAGGCTGTTCGGGGCCGTTCAGTATGACTTGAACATTGCCGTCATTGAAAATTTCACCATTCGGATTCTGTGGTGCGGGTTCTTCAACCACTTCGGGTTCAGCATCAACTTCTGGAAGGACAGGCATTGGTAGAACAATCGGACCTGGAACGACTACTTCTGGAGATGGTTCAGGTGATTCTGGTTGAGGAGCAACTTCAACTGGCTCTACCTCAGCTGATTCCAACTCTGGTAGTAGCTCAGGTACCACCTCAGGTACAGGCAAAGGTATGGGAACAATTGGAAAACCTTCAGGTCTTTCGGGTTTGTTTTCTTGTGCCGCAACAGCATCCGCAATCCCTTGTGCAGTTAATGGATACAAAAGATCAGAGGAGGAAATTACTTGACCGTCGACATGCTTCTTAAGCTTGATATCAACAATATCACCAATATCTAGTGGTTCTCCTTCGGGTACTCCATTGACAATCAATTCTACTGGTTCTCCAATTTCTTCATCCAAAGGTAACGGATTGGCATTGGCGAATGCCAGTAATAATCCAAAAAGAAATACCTTCATATTTTAACCTGAACGAATATTCGAAACACAATTAATTTTAAAATCTTTCTAATAATTGCAATAATTCTAAATATTAAATTTAGTACTTACCTGCGTTACTGTCGGTAGTTTAAACTTCTATGGCGACAAATACAGTAACCGCGAATTTAATAAAAAGTAGCTATATCTAGAAGAGATAACAAGATTGTAAAAGGTAAGATTTCACTAAGACCATAATAAAGATTATCAAGTATTGGCGATCAATTACAAGAACATATACATTTCCTTAATGTTTTAGTATGGCTTTATCAAGTTCATAAGGATAATGTTAATTTTTTTATTACCTTTTTAATTAAGTCATAAAACATTGTTATTGAAAACGTGCTGCACTATGATTAAGTATCTAGGCCTTGTCTAGAAAAATAAATTGTAAAATAGCAAAAAGGAAATTTTATTGTATAAGCTAGCAATTGGGCAAACGAGTAAGCGATGATCTGACAAGCCCTACCTATTAATATCCACAACAATTTGAAGAGTTGTGTTACAGTTGTATGACAAGCGGTAGAGGGAGATCCTTTTCCTTCTCTCTTTTCTCTCTTTTTCTTTTTCTAGGGAGAGTCTCTACTCTTCTTGGTCTCTACCAAGATGTAATGGGAAGGATATGTAGCGTATAGTACTTATCATACGAAATGACGGGTATAAAAATACAACCACTTCGGATTTTTTTAGTCTTTTAATAAAACCATAAGTATCTTTTAGAATTGTTCTAAACAAATGATATATGTTTAAAATGTGTTTTAGTATTTGGGCAAGTTGAAAAGTTTTCAGAGAAGGTTTGATATATTTATATAGGTACCAGAAGGTAGCAAGCAAGCCCGAGGTCACCTGCGAGTAAGTGAACGCTACCCATAGACATCTATCTTTTAAGTTTTAATGTACACAGATCAGACATTGATTAATCAGTTTAAATCAATAAAAGCATTGAAATGGCAAGAAATAAACAGCAGTAATATTTTGTAAAAGGGTACAAAATTGCTTTACTTGATATCATTATTTCTAGAGGACCAGGCTCACAGTCGGCGCGCGGCGACTTTTTACCGGTCCCCTTGGGATTCAGTAAATGTTTTATATGAGACTAGATGTTGCCAGGGCTTCACACGCGTTCAAAAATCGCTATCAAGTATAATACAAATATTGTTTACAATGTCTTTTCTGGATTATTGAATATTTTTATTTTTATTTGTACTGCCTATCATTTTCGCAATCATATGTTCTTGCTATACAACAATCTACAATAACCTATTTCATAAAAACCTGTTCATTAAGATCGGTCCAGCCGTTCTGAAGTTTAATCGTGACAACATATAAACAATGATTTTAATAGATTTTTTTTTGTTAGTTGCGGTATAAAAATAAATATTTATCATAAAATTTTACAAAAAAACAGAAATTGCGGACACCCTACAGATTTATTTGTATTAGTATGGATAATGTAAGCACGTACTATTATAAATTAAATTCAAGTAACTTATTTTAACTCGAAAATTTAAAAAAATTACCTTCTCTGTTTTTCATACAAGAAGGTGGTAAACGAGCAAGCGATCACCTAAGTGACCTCTACCACTGTTATTTCTATTATTACAATAAATCATCCAATCCATTTGCCTCAAGATC
>DWLR01003842.1:0-12916 GCA_018246295.1 Papilio alexanor hazarajatica
AAATAAAATATTATTATTTAAATCTTTGCATTTTTTAATATTGATTCCAAGAATTTTTTGATTCACCCTCGTAGATAATGACGAAGTCCCATACAAACTTTCATCTCTTATTTAAACCCCTTCGTGCCTTTTTTAAAAGCAAAGGTATTTTATGTTCATCCCTAAGGTCTAAGTCTATTTGTGTACCAAGTTTCATCAATATTAGTTCCGGAGTTAGGCCTGAAAGTGTAAATTGATTTAAAATTCCATACGAACATTTATTTCCACACAGGCCCAAGATCTCCAAAATGATAAAACAAATGTTTCTTTTCAAGTGTTCAAATACGACGTTCCATTGATTTATCTTCGACAATGACGATTTTCCATACGATCCGTTTTTTCACGATAATACGTAATCCATGTCCTTTCCCAAGATTTAGTTTATTTTTGTACCGATTTTTATCAAAATCGGTTCCGGGCTTAGATCTGAAAGCGTGACTTTACTTAAACTTCCATACAAATTTTCATCCCCTATTTCACCCCCACAAAGGTCGAAATATCATAAACGTTAGAATATTTTTTAATTTCTTATCATCTGCCTAATTTCGAAGTTTAATGGCCTTATTTTCAATAATTACTAATTTCCATACAAAATTTTCATCCCTTATTTCAATCCCTTCAAGCCACTTTTTTCGCGATAAAATGTAGCCTATGTCCTTTTCCTAGGTCTAATCTTTTTTTACCGAAATTTATTAAAATCGATTCCGGGGTGAGATGTGAAAGCTTGACTAACTTTCAACAAACATTTATCCCCTATTTCACCCCCACAGAGGTTGAAATTTCAAATACGCTACAAAAAATGTGTATTAATTTTTTATCATCTGCCTAAATTCAAAGTTTCGTGGTTTTATCTTCAATAATGACGAATTTCCATACAAAGTTTTATCCCTCATTTCAACCCTTTCAAGCCTTTTTTTCGCAATATATTGTAGCCTTTGCCCGTTCCCAAGGTCAAATGTATCGTTATACAAAATTTCATCAAAATCGGTTCCGTGGTTAAGACGTGAAAACGTAACAGACAGACAGACAGAGCTACTTTCGCATATATAATATTAGTAGGGATTATTCCTAACGTATAAAATAACAACAAAATTCCACAAACTGTGTACTTTTGTACACTGTTTGTTTTGTTTTGTGCCCGTGTATATTTTATTGGTGATAATTGCAATCATATATCTACGAGTTATAGTGCATGTAATTTCTTTATTACTTGCGAAATGCAAATAATAAATTTCATAATTGTGCGGCATTTCAGGGCTATGACGATGGTATGCGTTATATTTTCCCACGTTGCTCTCATTATTGGATACAGTTATATAGAAAATCCACAATACATAGAAAAGGTAAGAAAGTACTATATTTTTTGAAAATAGTTACGTCTATATATTAAGCCGTTCAGGCCACTTCCAAAGAGATTCGTTAACGGATTTGTGTAATTCTATGAAGGAAAAAATAGCGCTGCCCTTATGTTTAGTGATCAAAACTAGCCATCAACATACGCAAAAATCAGAAAAGCTATAAATGCGTTGCTTTTCGTTAAGAAGAGATGGTTCCCAACAGTTCCTCACTAATCGGACGAAACACAATAGTAATAATATTTCTTTTGCAAGTCGGTATGAGGTTTGCTTTTTTTATAATTTGAAAGCTTAAACGTAATTTTTTAAAAGTCATATTAAGATCATTTATTGAGTGGGGATCCTTGGAGATGATGATAATGGTGCCAATCATGGAGTCCACGAATAATTATAATTTAAATTAGCTACAATATTTATAATTGCAGAGTTTCGAGGACCCGAGCAAACAAATCCTGTTCAACGGTAATTTGGTGACGCACACCTTCTTCGTAATGTCCGCCTTCCTGCTCGCCTACAACTTTGAGGTCAACGCCGAGAGGCACAAGGTGTCCTTGTGGGACTTCCCTAAAGGAGTACTATTAAGATTGATCAGGTTTGATAAAACATCAGTTTAGACATTTACTTTGTCCCTGTAAGCCTAGTGATGATAACCTTGATGTTACTTCACTAATCCAGCAGGCTTCGGTTCTCCTCGAAGACTGCATTTATAATCATCCAAAAGTTTTATATCTGTAAAATTACTTAGAAGATGTTTTGTTAAGCAATGGTTGACAAAACAGACCTTAAAGTGTGATTCTCAAACCTCATCAAGCTGGGTACCTCGAAACGGTGGAGAAATAATGGAAATCAAAAAACCTATTAAAGTTTCATATATAAGCCCAGTAATAATTTAATTAATAAATGTACAATTGATGTATTGCACTGTACAGGCTGACACCAACGTACGCCCTGGTACTGGCAACGAGCGCGACAGTACTGCGGCGCGTGGGCAGCGGCCCCATGTGGGACATGGTGGTCAATAGGCACGCGGACGACTGCCGGCGGTACTGGTGGGCGCACATGCTCTACGTACAGAACTATATGTCAACAGAGAATACCTGCCTCTTGGAGAGTTGGTAAGTGTGTTCATTTTATACAAGTATTAACGTTATATTTTAATTCCTGCTTTTATAATAACCCGCTAAAATTTGTTTTCTTCCTGAGAGTTCAGGTGCAATAATTTTCTAGGCATTTTTGAATCCTGTTCCTTATTACATTTTAAGGATTTTTTAAGAAAGCCTTGTCCTCTTAGTCAATTATAAAATACGAATTCTTTTGCTAGGTACTTAGCGGCGGACACGCAGTTATTCTGCGTAGGCCTGCTGACGTGTCTATTGTGCCGGCGGCCGCGCGCGAAGCGGCTGGCGCTAGTGTCGCTGTTCCTGTTGTCTCTGGTTATCACAGCCTCCACCACGTACTTCATGGAACTAGATCCTATCGTCTACCAAAGTCCTGAGTTAGTTTGATAGAAGATTTTTCTTATTCTATTCAATCTTAATACATTAGGAAGTACTACCACCTTAGAAAGAACCAGCTTGACATTTTTACTCCTTACTTTGTTTATTCCTTGTTTGGTGCAATTTCTTATAGTGTTTGATTATATTCATGATAAGTGATTTTAGTGGGCGATCTTAAATCAATGTTGTTATGAAATCATAACAACATTGATTTAAGATTCATTACGATACCATGCCACTTGAAGGAACAGGACTACTTAGTCCTGTTCCTTAACACTTGTTAATCAAAAATCTTCGAATCGATGAGAAAAATTGGTAAATACAATACATAAATATTAATTGCATAATTATGTGATATTCTTCAGAACGATTCGTAGCCTGTACACGAGGAACTGGACGTTCCGCTACATGTACATCCAGGGACACACCAACCTGTCCACGTACCTGCTTGGCCTCGCTGGGGGTTTCCTCACCTACCACTGGCAGATGAATGCCAAAGATATGGAAAAATATAAGGTATGACGTAAGCTTTCTGGCAAAAAATGTTTTATGCCGAAAAAGAGGGAAGGGCAGAAATTAATGTTTCCATTTGACCTGGCCTCTATCCTGACACAATTTCTTCAAGTCTTCTACTTTCGCACACATGGTTGTCGGTTAAGAGTATACTTAGCGTGTATTTTTAGTATATTGTATTGATTAGTTTGCGATGACTCCCACTGACTCTGCCACTAAAAACGTGGTAATAAGATTTAAATTACTATGGAACTATTATGGAAATACTGTGGTTAATATTGTGCGAAATTGAAATATGAATGATGATTGTAAACAGAATAACGAAATGAGTAAAAGAAGTTACTAATTGCTCTGATATTAGAAGGACGATTAAAGAAAGAGAAACGAAGAAAATTCATACTCTAGAACCGAAATATTCACGAGTATGATAAAGTTCTCGAAAGAAATCAATGGGCGTATAGTAACAGGTACAATTGAATTAAAATACCTACGAGCATGTGTGCCTTAGTCTATATGGAATAGGCTCATAAACCCTCAATCTTGATCAATTATTTCGTGGCAAATGAATCCCTATGTAAAGGAGTCTCTCATGTGAATGCCATCTCGGATGTCAATCTAAAGTCAAAGTAACCAAATAAGTGCAGGAGAACAGATATAGCACTTTCCAAGGTTTACTATTTAAAAATCGTGGCCCAATTACCAGGTGAATGTTCTATTTGACTTAGCACACGCGTGCGAGGTTTTTAATTTAATTGAGTGCTTTGGCCAATTTCAGAAATACCGGTGCGTGGTGTGGGCATTGTTACCCCTCGCGCTCCTGCTGATTCTGTCCGGAGATATCTTCTACATGGACGTCGACACGGTGCCGATCGCCTTCAAACTCATATACGCGACTCTCTATAAGCCACTCTTCCAACTGATGGTCGTCACTTTTATCATGAGCTGTGTCTTTAAGATAGAATGTTAGTACCTGACATTATCTGACAATGTTGATACCACCAACAGCACCAGCTGTCGTATAATTGGCTGAAGTAAACGAGGAAGTATCAAGACCTCACAGAAAATCAGCGTTAACTAGCCAGATTTCAACGAGGCGCTTCGTTTAACGCATGATACACCGCAGGCACCGTCCCTTTTCATGTTCTCCTTTTCCTTAGTTTGCACTTTATTCACACTCTTCGTATATTTACAAGCGCGGCTGCAAATATTTGTCTTAGAAGAAGACGGTACGGTAGACCGTAAAAGGTTTAGGTAAATGTGACGCAGATTAACAAGTACTTACTTACATGAGAGCACACGTCACGCTGCATGCGGGCGCTTTAGTATCCAGACTTAATGATGACGATAATAATAATGAATGCGGTACTCTCATTTTGTGTGAAAATTAGTATACATATATAAAAATAACTGTCGCTTTCTCTTTATCTAGCTGTTTATCGCTGCATAGTGGAATGGCGCGGGTTCACATGGGGCGGACGACTTACTTATGGTGCCTATTTATTGCACACGACGTTCCAAAGAGGACTGTTTGGCTCACAAGTACAGACCATCTACATATCTGAATATAATGTGGTAAGATATTTCACCTTCATTATCCATTTTTATACCTTCAAATACTTATTCTTGAAAGGAAACGCAAAGAATCAGAGTCACAGTGTTTAATGTTTTACTAAAGCCGACCTTGTGTGACCTTAAACCAAATTTTTGACTGCACCTGTTCATTTCTGCAAATAGGAGATCCTGGCACTTTAGAAATTGATAAGTTGCGCCTGTTTTTGACGAATTTTTTTTATACAAGAAGGTGGTAAATGAACACACGGTCACTCAAGTGACCGCTACCTATAGACATCTACAACAAGCATATGCAAATTGCGATGCCTACCCCTAATAGGGATAATGGAGGGGATAGACAGAAAAAGAGACATTTCCATCTCCTATCTATGCTCTTCCCTTCAAATTGACATTTGATTTCACATTCTTTTTATACGTTAATGTTCTATTAGCTTCACTTTTTCTTTTTATAGTTAGTGGCGCTGACTGCAACAGTGTTTATTTCGGCCTTGACATCTGGAGCTTTATGGCTGTGCGTGGAGGCTCCGGTGGCGGCGCTCAGCAAGGCAATCTTTGCAAAAAAGAAGCAAGTTGAACCTTAGAATTAAATTAAGTTACCCTCATCATATTTATGTGTTGGATAGTAACTTTACACTCGTATCAATAAATCAGTCCGATGTAAAGACACTTTTGAAAAGAACAAAAAAAAACATTAAAATTACTGTGTTTTCCGTTATTTTCTTTCCAATCAAATTACAGATAAGATTTCAACGAAGCGTGAACTAAATGATATTGTTTATAACATTATCAATAAACTGCTTGTTTTGGTAGATCACGGAAGGCAATTGTATATGAAGATGAAATAATGTGCTTGGGTGTGATAGTTTAATAGTGTGACAAGATTTTGCTAAAACATGAAATGCAAAATATAAGACTATTACTACTTTTCTTTGATCTAATTATTTTCTGCATACTTTTTGCCCAGCTTACAAGAGCGGTACCGGTTTAGCTGCTGTTTGTGGGCTAAACCGAGCTGCTAAATCGGCAGTCTTATTTGACCGCTGTTTATAGCGGTAACTTTGTTAAGACTGCCTATCACTTTTGTGAAGATTAAAACCTAAAGCAGAGTGACATTTAGACTGCAACTTTATGGAATTTTAGGTTGTCTCAAGTACTCTCAGTTCACACGGCAATCAATTTAACTACAAACTGACATTTCTGGGCGGACGTTAAGAGACGGCCAATGAAACATGTTTCTGAGGGTTAGTTTTTTGTGCTTTGCTCCTCGTAAATGTGCGAACAGCTACAAGGGTAATGTTTTAACCGGTATATAAGAATGTTTTTATATACGTATGTATGTCCATTCCATTGTGACCTCAACGGCTGGATCGATTTTAAAGAGTGAGGTGTTATTCTATTGAATTGTAATACAAAACAAACTATTTTCTTCTATTCAAATATTAACTTATCAATAATAATTTCGACTACATGATTTTACACGACGGACATTAATTAATGTGTTGGCAATTTAAAAAAATGTATAAGTAATGTTTTATTTACGGTTAATTGCGTGATAGATAATTACAAATAACTTTGATATTTACAGAAAATAATATAGATACTTAAATTATAGTTTTTATTTGTTCGATTTATTTTATTTCAACACCGATTTTCGATAGTTCATGATAACTTTATCTGTGGTATATTTTAGCATGCTTTAGCCAGTTTTCGTGAAAAAAATACGATACCTCGTAGGCGGGACATGTCAAATATATCATCTTAAATTTTATAAACTATACATACTAGTTACGTACTTTATATTAAAAAATATTATAATTAATTAAAGTAGAAATAATCATATTGTGTGACCGTGTGAAGTGATTTGAATTAATTATATTATAAATTATTCTATTAGTTTGATCTGTAGTTGTTTTAATACTATAAAAGATGTACTCATAATTTGTTTTTAGTCGATAGTAAGTTTCGAATTGTGCAATAAAAATCGATTTTAGTGAAGCTTTTAGTCTAGAAAAATCCAAACGTCACATATGCCACTTTTTATTGCTTTGTTCATTTTGCTCTTTGGTTTACCAACCATTCAATTTTGAATATTCGTTCAGTTCATCCATCATTCTAGACACACATGAATTTAATAATTTTCTGACGTTTTGTCATTTTCTTGGCGCGTTCTAGGTTTAATTAAATGTGATGTAGATAACAACTAAGCTAAATATTTATAGCAATTGTATTTGTTATGTTTGTTAGTGGATGCAATTAGAGAAAGGTATTGACCCCCATACTAAATTGAAGGTTTTGAGGTTATGTTCGTACCGTCGCGGTATTTTCTGACCAAACCAAACGGAGAATGACCGACGGGGACGTTAATAGTTATAGCAGCGTGGTAGTAATACCATGGCCTTTTATAAAAAGACAAGTAGAATGCGCGGGGTCTGCATTTCTACGATATTATAACATCAAATGTCACGGGGCAGACACCCAGCTGTTAACTTCAACATCGAAGGAGAATAGTGAAGAAGTAATATTTGAAGACGATGTAGAATACTTGAGAAGTTTGGACCCTAAGGAATGGAAGAAACAAGATCACTATGCCGTGTTGGGCATGAGGGACTTGCGGTACAAAGCCACTGAGGATGATATAAAGCGAGCCTATCGTCAGAAAGTACTCAAACATCATCCTGATAAGCGAAAGGCACAAGGTGAAGAGATACGCAGCGACGATGATTACTTCACTTGTATTACAAAAGCTTATGAGACCCTCGGAACACCCAACAAACGGAAATCATACGACTCGATAGATCCTCAGTTCGATGATTCAGTCCCGATATCGGCGGAAATTAAAAAGGAAGGTTTCTTCAAAGCATTTGCCAAGTACTTTGAAATCAATGCTCGTTGGTCTGAAAAAAGAAATGTGCCTTTATTGGGCGACGAGAACAGTTCCCGTGAGTATGTCGAGAGGTTTTACGCTTTTTGGTATGAATTTGATTCATGGCGTGAGTTCTCGTACCTGGATGAGGAAGAAAAGGAAAGAGGAGCGGACCGGGAGGAAAGGCGGTGGATAGAAAAACAAAACAAAGTGGCAAGGGCAAAGTTAAAGAAGGAGGAAATGGCTAGGATACGAAGCCTTGTTGATTTGGCATATGCAAATGATCCAAGAATTCAACGTTTTAAACAAGAAGACAAAGATAAGAAATTGGCCGCAAAGCGTGCTAGACAGGTAATATATTGTACATATATAAAGAAATCACTAATCGCATGAACGTGTGGATAGACAAGTTTTCCTTATAACAAGTCATCACCATCACCAGTATGACTTTTCTTTATTACTTTATGTATCTATTATGCTAATAGAATCAAACCTGCACTCTCCTGATTTACGAAATACATTTGTTTTCTTCATCTTTAAAACTTGAATAGAAACCATATCATTTCCTTATTTGTCATTGAATTCATAATTTTTATATGTTTTACATAGCAAAGGCATTAGTTTTAAGTAGCAAATTTATAAATCCTCAATAATTATAGTTAAAGGGAGCTTCGTTTATGCAGCTCTATGATTAAGGACTTATTGCTCCTTGCAAGAGGACAGAACATGGTGTTATTCCATCCAGAGCTATTGACCAAATAATTCTAGCAATCCCTTTGTGTTAATAATGACCTTTAAGAGTAAATCTGAGGTACTCAACTTTACTAGTGGAGTATATAAAATGCAATTTCCACACCATCTATATCTAATCCTCTGAATTTTGGGGCAAACTCAAATTGGAGTGGCACCCTCCATATGACTTTATTATTAAGGTTCATTGAACTTGTTAGCAACATTTCATGTTATCCTTGAGTTTATAAAGTAAACCATAGCCCTTTGCTTCTTCCTGCAACTTTATTTAGCACATTGCAGGTTCAGTAGGCTGGGGTTTATTGCTGTACTGTTGGAATCTTTACAGGCAACTTATTCACTGTACCATTTCCATTGATGACATTTATATATGAGACCTGAAGGATTAATATAACTGAAAAAGACCTGAAATACTGCTATGCTGTCTAAAAGTATAAAAGCGTAGATTGTGTGTGTGACCTATTAGATATCATCACCATTTCAGTACCTAAAAGAATACATCACAGCGCTAATTTAAAATTTTTATACATTCTGTTTACACAAACAAACATTGGCCTTAACTCTCCACTCATCAGAGCATGTAATTGCTACAACATCCTTGTGAACAATAACATCCAAATTGACTTGTTTTTCCACTCCACTCTTCTTCCTGCCTTTTTCCCCACATGCGTATGGTCGGCACAGTATGTACTACTCTTCCATATATCCTGGACTCTTCTGTAGTCCATATTGCAACTGGTTTTGGCTATAGTTTTACGGCCGGCCACCTGCCTAATGCCAATCCTCGGTATTTAATATGATATTATAAAATAGCACAAAATACACAAAATTTGAATTGAATTGATTGGATTCATTTTGCCAGAAGTTGGGGGTTCTGCTGCAGCCTGCATTCGCAATTCAAGTGCTAATGTTTCATATTGATTTGTTTCAACAGCACCGAAGATGTAAGCAGCCCAACATTAGACTCGGGTTCAGTGGGTATTCCAATCTGTGCGTAGTTGTAGATCTGCTGCTGATCAAATGCACTACCAATTTTTCGCACATAACTTATGTAGTATATCATTATCAAATAACAAAGATTTATAAAATGTAAATAAATTAATTTAAAAATATTGTAAGACACGTTGATGTCAAACATCAAACGCCTTTTTTATCAAAACTACTGAAAATACTTTTCTATTCCAATCCCGTCATTGATTTTAAAAACCAACTAATTAATTATTTTGATTCTTAACACTGATATTATTATAACTTTTTGTTTTATTTATAACAACAACATACTTTTAATGATTCATTTTGTAAGTATAAAATGTACCGACCTGTTATAGGTGTACATAACAGAATAAATTCGGTAAATTTTGTACAAAAGTATGTTATGTTTACTGTTGGTAAGTCACAAAATAAAAAAACACTCATGAGAGTTTTCAGACAGTTGAGAGAGGATGACCTCTTTTGAGGGAGCAGTTGCAGAAGTTTTTTGAAACAGTGCCCCTTTATTCTTAACTAAAAAAAATAAATGTTAAAGAATTTATTTTCATGTTTTACTATTTTAATATTGTTATTAATTTCAACAGTTAATTACTTACAACATGGATTTTCTTGTTTGTCCTATACCAGATAACTAATAGAATGGAAATTGTAATTAAGTGATTCACCTGATGTTAAGAGACTATTGATACTCATTGGCACTGCTACAAAGCAAATGCTCAGCAGATGTGTTGCCTACCTTTATATTAGACAGAGGTGGGGATAGATAGGAAAAGGATATTTACTTCTCCTATTTATCCCCTGCCCCATCCAATCTTTTTCCCCTTGGAGGATCTTCTTGGGTTTTCAATAAATCAATATTCAATCATAACTCGTACATTGAGGTTGATGATGCTGTGATTCTTTTATAATGTTATTTTTCTTTACTTTATTCTCTGTTTAATATAATAAAAAAAATTCAGACCTATGTGTATTGTCGTTTCAGGATGCTGTTCAAGCCAAAAAAGCTGAGGAAGAACGTATATTAAAAGAGGCTTTACTTGCAAAACAAAAGGCAGAGGAAGCTGAAAAGGCGCGCCTCGATGCCGCGAGGGCTGAAAGGGAACAGCAGAAAAAGAACCTGCGTAAAGAACGCAAGTCACTTAGAGATCTATGTAAAGCCAATAAATATTATGCTCAAAATGATGATGAAACTGTTGCTCACTTGGCAGCTGTCGAAAAAATATGTGAAATGATGAAAGTTGTAGAATTACAAGATTTTATGAAAGAATTAGAATCAAATGGCAGGGAGGCTTTCATTAAAACTATCAAAGAAGCCGAAGATAAATTGGAAGCTGAACGAAAGGCGATGTTTGAAACAAAAAAAGCAGAAGATCAGAAAGCCAAAAAGAATGCCATTTTGAAAGCCCCAATTGAATGGACACCAGAATTAACTCAACTGCTAATTAAAGCAGTGAATCTATTCCCAGCAGGCACCAATCAGAGATGGGAAGTTGTCGCTAATTTCCTCAATCAGCATGGAACATTTGTCGATGAGAGACGCTTCAATGCCAAGGAGGTACTCAACAAAGCTAAGGATCTGCAGAGCTCAGACTTCTCAAAGAGTAGTCTCAAGAAGGCGGCCAACGAAGAAGCCTTTGATCAGTTTGAGAAAGACAAAAAGAAAGCTATAAATAATATTGATGACAGCAGTATATCTAAAAACGATACAAAATTAGTGAACGGAGTAGTGAAGCACAAAATGAACGGCGATGTTAGCAAGGATGCAGTAAAAGAAGATAAAGTTTGGACGAAAACAGAACAAGAGTTGTTGGAGCAAGCTATCAAGACATTCCCTGTTAGCACGCCAGAGAGGTGGGAGAAGATCGCAGACTGCATCCCCAATCGCAGCAAAAAAGACTGCATGAAGAGATACAAGGAGTTAGTTGAGTTAGTAAAAGCAAAGAAACAGGCAGCAAATGTCGCTTAACGATCCCTTCATTTAATGCTGTTAGGTGAGGACAAGGTAAATAGCATTAAATGATAATTGAATTGTAAATTGGAAAGTTTTAAAAAGAGAAATTTTAACTTTGCGCTGTGTTTTACAAAGTATTCTTAGTTTCACAATATCAATTGATCATCAAGTCATGGAAGACCAGTGGTACAAATGAAGTAATTAGTAAATATTTTAAAACTTTATGAAGACCCTATGTAGCATATTTATGAACTGAAAGTGATTATTTATGAAATATGTATAATTACAAGTCACTCCATAATTTAACGTATCACAAGCAGCGGAAATGTTGGTGATGTATTATAAGATTTTTTGCAAATAACCTAGTGTTTTATTATTTGAATCTAGTTAAATTTCCTAACAAGTGGACAATTTGCCATAATGTAACTAAAGAGTGAAACCTCCGTTCAAACGACACTATTAAATCTCGTGTCATATTTTTGTATTTATTTTGTTTGATGTGATGAACATAGTCAATTTTAAATAAAATATGTGTTTCATTTAAACTATATACAATTTGTCACTTTATGGTCGGAGAAGAACCCGTTTTCGACAAAGTCCCTTAAACAGCGGAAAGCAAGATGAATATTTTTTATGCACATATGTCAGGTTATTGTAATATGATAAAAGATTGAGCACTGGTATGTTCCAATATGTCTACTACAGGGAAAAGATCTGCAAATTCACTATTGTCGTCGGTTACTATATTGTTTGCTTTAAAAAGAAAAATCTGACCTAGCAGAAGTGATAAGGATTCTGTAATTATGTTATCTGAAAACTCCTAAGGGTTATTATAGAAAAGGAAATGAGTAGAACTGGTGCTCTTTTACTGCGCATCAGCTCTTCTAAAAATGTACCATTTTATAATCTGTAGTGCTTCCAATTTCCAAATTCAAAGTTCACCAGGCAAAGTGACAAAAACGCTTGGCTTTCAGAATAAAAGAGAATAACACTAAAATGATTAGATTTATTTTAGACACTACATTTTAACAATGTTTATAAAATCCAACATAGAGTCTACTTACAATGTTAGGTGTTCTAAATTCACGCCGGAAACTGAGCTTTCCACTAATGGGATTGATCTTATAAAATGTCGGGTTCGGTACAGTAACGTCAATATCCGCCGATGGTGGCGCTGCGGTTTTTCAATTTTGGGGACTATTTTTATAATGAACACTTATTTCGTATGAATAAATAATGTTTGTAATTTAAAACAAACTATTGTTAGTTTTATGACGAAACCGTATCCTTATAAAAATATGCAAATTTGGTTTAAGGGAGCTTTCCAGTGTGAAATTTTCAAAATATTGATTTTTTTTTTGCTTTATCGAATAGTATACACTCTTCC